>PVKH010006389.1:0-21107 GCA_004027955.1 Chaetophractus vellerosus | reverse complement strand
ACATGCATTATCTCTTCCTGCCTTTGCTTGTCTGACTTCCACCATTTCCTTAAGGGCCAACTCCATCATTACACCAGTGTCTTTTCATTCCTCGGACTCACATAGACTCTGTACCACTTAATTACAGTAAAGCCATGTATTAGTCAAGGGGTGTGATGGTTTGAAGTGATATTTACCCCAGAAAGACATGTTCTTAAAGCTAGTCAAATCCTGTTGGTGTGAACCCATTGTAAGTAGGACATTTTGATGAGTTAATTCAATTAAGGGGTTGCCCAGCTGAAATCAGGATGGGTCGTAATCATATTACTGGAGTCATACTTTATGAGCGGAGTGAAATTCAAAGAAAGCCACAGGGAGCAGCCAGAAGCTAAAATTCAACAGAACCCAGAAGAGAACGGAGATGCCAGAAGGGGCTGCCATATGCCTTGCCATGTGACAAGCTAAGGAATGACCAGCAGCCAGCCCCAGAACACCAAGAAAACATTGCCTTGATCATGCCTTGATTTGGATTTTTCCCAGCCTCAAACCATGAGCAAATAAATTCCCATCTTTTACCTCCAGCCCCCCCAAAAAAGAATAACGCAACAAACACAAGCACTGGTATACCTACTACCTAGTTTAAGAAATACAATATTACAAAGGTCCTGTGCATCATCACCTTAGCACGTACCCTTCGCCATCCCCCATAACCACTATTTTCATTTTGTACATTTTCTTTTCCATATATTTATTCATTTAACACACACATATTCATAAACAATTGATAATAGTTTTGAGTGCTTTATGATTTCATTCTACATGTATCCTTTTGCAACTTGAGTTTTCCCTCAGCGTGTTTTTGAGATCAATCCATGCAAATCTAGTTCGTTCATTTTAATCACTGCATAATATTCTATTGCGTAAAAATACTCAAGACCATTGGGTTGTTTTCAGTTTCTCAGTGTTCCAAATAATGTTGCTATAAACATTCATGTACACGTCTCTTTATGCAGGTGAATGAAAATTGAGTTTGGCTTCTCTCACTCAGAATAATCCATTTGAGATTCATCCATGTTGGTTCTAATTTCTCTACATCCTTGCTAACACTTGTTATTTTTGCCTTTTTTTTTTTTTTGTTACAGCCATCCCAGTGGCATGAAGTGGCAATGCCTTGTGGTTTTGAGTTACATTGCCCTGATTACTAACAATGCTGAACATCTTTTCATGTGCTTAATGGCCATTTGTGTATATTCTTTGGAGAAATGTCTGTTCATATACATTGTCCAATTTTTACTTGGGTTAGTTGTTTTTTTATTATTGAGTTGGAAAATTTCTTTATATATTCTGGATATCAGACCTTGATCAGATATATGATTTGCAAATATTTTCTCCCATACCATGGGTTGTGCTTTCACTTTCTTCATAGTGTCCTTTGAAACACAAAAGTTTTTCATTTTGATGAACTCCAATTTATCCTTGTTTTCTTTTATTGCTTGTTGATTTGGTGCCATTCTCAGAAGGGTTTGCTTAACTCACAGTCATAAAGATTTATACCTATCCTCTCTTCGAAGAGCTCTTTCACCATGGAATTGTTTTGGCAACTTTGTTGAAAATCAATTGACCATAACTGTATTGGTTTACTTATGTACTCTCAATTCTATTCCATTGACCAAAGTGTCTATTCTTGTGCCAGTACCACCAGTCTTAACTAAAGTAACATTGTGAGTAATTTTGAAATCAGGAAATGTGAATTTTTCTACATTGCTCTTCTTTTTCATGATTGTTTTTACTATTCTAAGTCCCTTGAAATTCCATATGATTTTTGGGATCAGATTGTCAATATCTGTAAAAAGACCAGCTGGGATTTACATAAGGACTCTGCCAAATCCATAGATCAATTTTAGGAGTATTGCCATCTTGCCAACAGTAAGTCTTGCGATCCATTAACATGTGAAATCTTTCCATTTATCTAGAGCTTCTCTAATAACTTTCAACAATATTTTATAGTTTTTATAGGATGAGTTTTATACTACATTTTAAAAATGTATTCCTATGTATTATATTCTTTTTTATGCCATTGCAAATGGAATTGTTTTCTTAATTTTATTTTCAAACTGTTCATTGCTAGTGAATGGAAATACAATTGATTTTTGTATATTGATCTTGTATCCTGCCACCTTGCTGAACCTGCTTATTATTTTTAGTAGTTTTTTGTAGTGTATTCCTGAAGATTTTCTATGTACAAGATCATATCACATGCAAATTGAAATGCCTTTTGTCTCATTTTCTTTACTAATTGCCCTGGTTAGAACTTCCAGTACCAAGTCAAGGAGTAATTCCAAGAGTGGACACCTTTGATTTATTCCTAAACTTAGAGGCAATTTCATTGATTCCTGCTCTAATCTTCATATTTTCTTTCTTCTGGTTGGTTTGGGCTTAATTTGTCCTTTTTTCTAATTTCCTAAAATGGAAGCTTAGGTTATTGATGCTCAGATCTTTTCTGTTTTCTAATATATGCATTTAATGTTTTAAGTTTCCCTCTAAGCATTGCTTTAACTTCATCCCACAAATTTTTATATTTTGTATTTTGATTTAGTTAAAAATATTTTTTTGTATTTCTACTGAGGCTTCTTTTTGGCCCATGTGTTATTTAGAAGTATGTTGTTTAATTTACAAATATTTGAAAATTCTCCTGAAATATTTTTACTATTGATTTATAGTTTAATTTTTTTGGTAGTCTGAAAACATATTTTGTATGATTTCTATCACTTTAAATGTGGTACAGTTTTGTTATACTCCAGACTATGGTCATTCTTAGTGAATATTTCATGTGCATTTGAGAAGAATGTGCATTCTGCTATTGTAGGGTGAAGAGTTCTATAAATATCAGTATCTCAAATTACTTATTAGTGCTGCTCAGGTCATATATAGTCTTACTGATTTTTTTTTTTTTGCCTTCTTATTCCATCAAATATTGAGAGAGGAATGTTAGGTTCTTCAAGTGTTGTGGATTTGTCTATTTCTCCTTTCAGATCTATCAGTTTTTTCCTCATGTATTTTCTCAATCTATTCATGTTAAGTGAATATGCATTTAAGACTTTTATGTCTTCTTGAAGAGTTGGTCCCTTTATCATTATGTAATATCCATCTTTATCCTTGATAATCTTCCTTCTTCTATAATCTATTTTGACTGAAAATAATATAGCTATTCCAGTTTACTTTTGATTAGGATTTGCATAGTATATCTTTCTCCATGTTTTTTTTTAAACTTTTAACCTATCTAAATTTTTATATTTAAAGTGAATTTCTTATAGACAGCATATAGTCTGTATTTTTTCAATGTATCTACTGACTATAAAGGATTGTTAATATCTTAAGTTTTCTATCTGTATAAATAAATACGAATGATTTATTTTATAGGCATTTTTCTTGATGAAGTCAAAGTCCTTTTCTCTGCTAAATGAATGTAATCACTGCATTATAACAGAACATCTTCATAAATAGCTACTCTGAATTTTCCCATAGTCACAATATTCAATTCTTAAAATCACTTCAAGAACACTTATTTAATATTTTACATCATAGGTTGAGACTTGATTGTGTGTTTAAAGGGCCAGAGGATCCTGTCCTGGAGGTTAAAACTACTAAACAGAAGAATCCTGAGTTTGAGGAAATTTTCTTTAATTCAGAATGTTATCCTATCTGATGTTAATGCCCTAACGCAAAAAGGATTTGGACAGAGAGCAAGCATAGTTAGATCAAGTTCAACACTCTTGATTCACAGATGAGGAATCTGAGAGCAAGAGTCTCTTGGCCAGGTCTCCATACATCAGATCTGATTTTCCTGTGCCTTTGGCAGAATAGAGTAAGTTACACTGTTACATTGTTGCTGTGATTGCTTTACCGCTAAGATCCATCCCAGCAGCTGTCCGATTGATACTTTTGAACTGCCATGGAAGGAGAGAGAAATTGCTTTTTGTGGTTGGGTTTGGAGGTACAGTACTATATTGAATAATATGTCCCACATTGAGAGGTCTGCCATATGTCTAATCTCTTTTTCAGTTATTTCTCAACATTCTTGCTTTAGTTTTCAGATCTTACAGTTTGAAATTTTGAATTAATACTCCCAAATTTTATTTGCCAACTCCTAATGAGATTGCTTTTTTTGTGAAACTACAATTCTCTTTGTTCCTGAGTACCTTAACTTCTAGACAGGAGAATTTACTTGTATAAATGACTACTACTTAGCAATGTACAACTGACATTTCATACTTGAATTCTCTGGGCAAAACTATTAACAAAGACCTAAGGACTTCAGTTTAGCTTGGTCAAAAAAATCCAAACTTTAAAGTATTAAGATTGGAATTGTGCAAAGCCCACGTGTCTTTCTTAATTTATTTTAAGGTTCAAAACAAGAACTCTTTTGCTATTTTTAGTTTTTGATTTTAGTCACCCATGAAGCCAACAAATAAAAAGGGTCTTTAATTTAGAGAAAACAATCACCAAATACTTGCAGCATTTTTCTTTTCAAATGTTTGCATTGTTGGTTTTATTTCAGGGTGGTTCTTAATTTATCCAAACAGACTTGTCAGCTTGCGTTGTTATAGGGGCTCCTCACAGTATAAGCAAAAATGACAGTGTTAGTATGTCTTTTCATTACTGCAGAAACTCTATTATTGAAAGTGCCTTTGGCTGAATTCTGGGAATTCATTATAGGTTAACAGTGGGCAGTGGGCTCCCCATACTTAGATTTCTTCTCTCCTAGTGAAAGGACTCTGAAGCGTTGAAGCCTGTCTGGAACTTAGGCATGTTTCCTGAGCCTGATTGCCATCCTCGGAAAATGGAGGTCAGATACATGTCAAGAATAAACAGAGGGTCAGATGAGATAGTTGAAAATTTTGCACATGTCCAGATGTGAATGCATTGACCATACTGTCTGAAACCTGCTAGGCAGTTGGTAAATGACTGACTGAAAGAATGAACGAATAAATAAAGAGGAATAAAAATGTTGGCAAATATTCTGGGAAGTAATTAGCTGTATATGGTAAAACATCTTACTTTCAATGTGTTCACTTGGGGTAAAGGGAGTTTGTTGTGGAAAATGTAATACTTCCCCAACCTGCTCCTTTTCCAAGTGAGTGGGGCAATATAGTTTAGTAACACATTTGTTCATAAGGAAATTACTACTAGAAGCGAATCTAGGATTATAAAGATTTCATAGTTTCCTATAGAAATATGGCTTTGATTATGATCACTTAACTGTTGATAGTACCTAATAAAGTACCCCATAGCCACTCTATGCGTTCATTTTCACATTTTGATAAACACATGGAAACAACGTAAGGGGAAAACATCATGTTTGTGTTCTATTTCTGTAATTGCAACCATAGCGGATTTACAAACTCGATGTACATGATATGAAATTATCTTTATTTTCTCTAACTCAGCTTAATTTCTGGCTCTGAGCATCCGTTCTATTAGATTGGCATAAAAGGTTAAAACAAACAAACAAACAAACAAACTAAGCCATTGTTGGTATTCACCTGCCATTCCCTCCCCCTCCTCTGGTCCCTGGGCTTTTACAAAGTTTCTGAATTGAGGGGTGGGGGGGGATGGGGTCAGGGAGAGGAAGGATTCTACTTAATTTATCCCAGCCATTAGCCTGCATGGGATGCTGCCAAGATATCCCTGTCTGTATGGCCTCATCAGGCCGAGATGTTGCCCTGGCTCATGGCTGGGGCCTAAGAATTATTGTAAGTTTGTCAAAAGTCCCATGTTGCTGCTTGTATGCCATGACCCCTTCCTCTCTGGGATCTTCCTCTGTGGGGTTTTGCCAACAACCTGTTGACCTTGTTGGGGTGTACTTTCTCTCTGTCTCATCCCAGCCTCCTCTGCACTACCCTTCTCCCCCCTCACTGCCCAGGAACTTCTATCTAGCCAAGGGGAATTGTTTCTCTCTGTACATTTCTTCCAAGATTCTCCACCTGTGGCTGATCCCACAGGCCCTCGAGAACTCAAGCTTTAGTAAAACAAAAGGCCAAACTGCTTACTGGGAATATTAATGCTCTGCTTTCCCACCTATCTCCCTTATAGCCAGGTCCTGGATGAAGGAAAGGAAAGGAAAGGGAAACTTAAAAAGAAGCCCAAGCAAAACCAAACAAAAAAACCAATAACCCCCAAGCCATAAATTAATATCTCAAAATAGCCATAAAATTATATGGAGGGATAGGAGTGAATGGGAACTAGTGATATTGAGTATTTTCTGTGTTCCAGGCACTCTGACTTCTTGAGATATTTTACCTTGTTTTACATCCTCACACCCAAGCTGTGAATGGATATACTAACCCCCCTTTCACAATCAGGGAACTGAGGGCTACAGAGCTTAAATAACTGGCTCAGTATCAAATTTGAACTCAGATCTTTTAGATTCTAAATTTCATACGTTTCTTCATTTCTGTTCTTTCTCTTTAAAACATTACAAAAATAATGATCAGTAAAAGCCAGTAAGCAAACGAGCAATTTGAAAAGATGGTTGTTTAAAATTATATTAGAGCAGCTAAAATCCATATGAGGATATTGGGCTGAGAATTAGAGTCTAACATTTATGGTCTAGGGAACGGATGTGCCTTAAGCAGTTGAGCACCTGCTTCCCACATGGGAGGTCCTCGGTTCAGTTCCTGGTGCCTCCTGAAGAAACAAAAACAAACAACAAGCAAAACAAATGAAAAAACCAACTCAGAGGAGCTGATGTGGCTCAGTGGTTGAGCGCCAGCTTCCTGTGTAGGAGGTCCCGGGTTCAATCCTCGGCCCCTAGTACCTCAAAAAAAAAAATTATGGACTCAATAACTTGGACCTCAATCCCTGTACAACACACAAAGCAAAGTTGCTCAACCCAAATGCCCCTCAACTGGGGAGCTGGGAAAAAAATGGGTGCATTACAATGGAATACTACTCAGCAATAAAAAGGACTGAACTACGATATGTGCAACAATATGGATGAATGTCAAATGCACAATGATAAGTGAAGAAAGCCAAATTTATACAAGGCCATTTATATAACACTCTGAAAAAGATTAGACTATAGGGGATGTTATATTTTGATTGGGATGATAGTTACAAGACTAGGTACTTGTCAAAAATTGAGGAACAGTACTCTGGGTGAATACTACTGTATGTAAAGAGTATCTTAATTTTAAATATGGGAGAAAAACTACGAAGTTTTGTTTAGGATAGGTGGTTTACTAATGTCTTTGAAAATAACCTAACATAATTTGGGGGTTAAATCTGGAAAACAATGGATTCAGTCCATTAATAATCAACTTTCTTTTAATGTTATATATAATCCACAGAAACCCTAGGGTATACTACAAATATCATATTTACTCAGTTAAATTACTTAACCTTTCTTAAATTAGGATGTTTCTTACAGTTAGTGATAGAAAATTGCCAGCTGTATGCCTGCCAGGCAATTCAATTTAAGGCTGTAGAAATTGCCAAATCCAGCATTAAAAAAAAGTTTTGGGAAACAGATGTGGCTCGAGATTGGGCTCCCATCTACCATATAGGAGGTCCAGGGTTCGATTTCCAGGGCCTCCTGGTGAAAGGCAAGCTGGCCTGCTCAGCGAGCTGGACTGAGTGGAGAGCTGGCCCACACAGGAGTGCTGACCCATGTGGAGTGCTGGCCTGCACAGAGTACTGGCCCACACGTAAAGCTGGCACGGCAAGATGATGCAACAAAAAGGGACACAGAGGAGAGTCAATAAGAGACACAGCAGACCAGGAGCTGAGGTGGCACAAGAGATTGTGTGCCTTTCTCCCACTCCGTAAGTTCCAGAATCGGTTCCCAGTGCTGCCTAAAAAGAAAACAAGGAGACACAGAAGAGCACACAGAGAGCAGACAGGGAGTGCAAAACAAGATGATGGTGGTGGTGGGGAGAAATAAATAAATCTTAAAAAAAAAAAAAGAGTTTCAAAGCTAGGAGAGAATGGAGGTTGCCTGTTCATGTATTTGAAGAATCACCACTCAACCACTCAAGCCCTGAATCTCTACCTTGGTAAAACAATATAAGCCTTTGACTACCCCTTCCTGCTTGGAGAAGTCTCTTGATTCCTTGCTTTCCGGGTCTGGTGTGGTGGCAGTTAGGTCATAAGTGAGGGGAGGGCAGAGCCAGCTCAGCTGCTTCTCACAGGAAAAGGCAGAGGGTCTCTGCTGGTAATGAAAAAGAGATCCAGCAAGAAGGAGAGAAGGAAAAGAGAGGGCTGGGCTTTAGACAGAGATTTAGGGAGTTGTTTTGTTTTGTTCCATTTGAGGAGGGAGCAGAGTGGTAAGGGAGGATGGGAGAGCAAGATGGAGAAAGAGTACTTAAATATGTTTTTCTATGTCATAAATAAAACCCTCTTTGGGCATTTCAAAAAGATTGCGCTAATAATTTAAATTGCTTTTTGATCATTTTGGACATCACATTGGTTTTACTTTTGGATATGACACCATGCAAGAGAGGCCGTGAAGAGGTTCAACTTTTATGAGTAACATATTTGTGAAAAGCTTCAGGCTGATGTTCAATAAAAGCTGTTTAGCTTTCAGTGATATGTAATTTAATGAAGGAAAAATTGGAAACTATTAGTTTAACCAAAGAAGAAATGCAAAAGAAGTTCTGAAATTCTTCAGTATCCCTCAGAATTATACTGCTAATCTTCAAAGGCAAAAGAAACCAAAATGATGAGCACTGCTTATGAAAAACAGCTTGTCACCATGGTGCCATGCATATCTCTCAGGGGCTGACAGTGAATCCAAAGACTCTTTGGACCCTGTTTGTGAAGAAATCTTAGGCTCAAACACTGCTCCTTACACTGAAGAAGAAAATTTGTCTGTAATTATGTGGATATACGAATGCTTTTTGTCAGTTACTAAAAATATATGCTTAATTGATAGGGGTTTTTTTCCTCCTGAAAAGCTGCTATTAAATCTTTGGTGCATCTTGCAATTCATGCATCTTAGAATTGAGTTCTAGATATTCCAAATATAATTGTCCACACACCATATTTTCCCCCTAGGAGAGTCACAGAGATATTTGACTAGTTCTGGTTGCTTTGGTTCCACACCCATTTCCAATATTACTTTCATGACCTCCAAACACCTGACCCTCTTCCAAGTTTATATGCTCTAAGACAGAGGTTCTTAACCTTTTTGTTTCATGGATCCTTTTGCCAGTCAGGTGAAATGAACACTACTGTAATTTATTTAATGCATATATTCATAAGTGAAGGAAATGCTAGATTTCAGTTAGAGGTCAGAGAAAATAAAGATAATAAGTTGATTTTTTGCAATCCAAGCTCATGGATCCCCTGAAATCTTTCCACAGACCCCTTGGGGGTGTGTGGACCCCTGGTTAAGAAGCCCTGCTCTAAGACTTTGACCTGGACTCCCTATAAGAATTTTACCAAGGTGGATGGGAGAAAGTTGTATTGGAGTAAGGGAATCATACCAGATGGTAACCCCAAACCACAAGAACAAATGAAGAGAACCATAAACGGTAAATAAGAATGTTAATAAAACAAACAATAAATATATAAAAAAGAAATTATATCATATTATACACTACATACACTCACAACTTTTTTCAACCTTTTGCCCTGGTTTTATGTGCTTTTCTGTTTGTGTGGTAAGGCAGTTGGCAGTGGGATAAGAGGAGTAGAAAAAGTGCTGGCAGGTGTGTCCTGCTGTCTCCAGAATATGGCCATTGACACCAACCTTGAAGCAAAGCATGGGGATGTGAGATGGGCAGTGAGGGTAAGAATGAAATAACAGAGCTAGCTGGTGGAGCCCCTCTTTCCTTGTCATCCACACAGGATTTTGCAGTTCTGGCTGCCTGCGGCCGCAGGTTCTGCTTTCTTCCCTGCGTGTTTTGTGAGAGACCCACAAGGCATCACAGTCATAGTATGACCACCTCCAGGGAATTCGAGGATGCCGTCCCCTGCCCTAGTGGCCGCTGACATTTCAGCTATTGGCCTAGGGGTGTGAGAAGGTGTGCACTTATTTGGGAGGTTCAGCAGTGTCTTGGGAAATTCTCTTTTGCAGGAGGGATGTCTCTACGTTGCCTGTATACCTGGTGTTCAGCTGCCTTTGATTTGCACCTTGCGCTCCTGCTGGTCAGACTCATTTATATTTGAAGAGAGCAATAAAGATTAAATTAGCTCTATAATTTAAAAAATTCATTACTTTTTCTGAAATCTAAATTACAAGACTTGTCTCTGTTTCCTTGAATAGTAACAGTTCAGCAGTGTTTAATTACTTGCTGGGTAAGCATCTTCTGTGCAAGAAAATGGAGACTAAAGCAAGAACTCAAAAACCAGAAAACCCGACTCCCTGGCATGTGTTATACTTGATATCAATGGGAGACAAACTAAAGAGACCAAACACTGACAAGCTTGACTGAGGTCTCAAATAGGAGGATTCTAGCATTTGTTTAATCCTTTCTTCAGCAAATATTCAGAGTGCCTTCTCAGTGCCAGGCATTACTCTGGGTCCTGGATTTAACAAGGGGTGCCGAGCAGACGAGTCTTGGCTCAAAGAGCCGCTTAAGTTCCTGTGTAGGGATAATGCATAGCCGAAGTCAAAAGAGCTCTTGATTCAAAGAGAGAGAGCATGTTTCACAATGAACTTCTCTGAGCTTAGTTCTTAAGGAATTTCATTCATTGCCTTTTACTAGTTGCTCATTATTTTCCTCTATAAATGAACTGAAGTGGCGTGCATTACAGATTCATATTTTTAAACCTCATGAACCTTGGTTCTGGTAAACATAAGCATGAGTACCGAACAGAGGAATCACAAGAGCAAGCTGAAGCTGTTATAGCAACAATTGAGAACGCTTCCATATTCACAAACCATCAGTTTCCAAGAGTAAATGAAACAATTAATGCTTGATCCTGTATTGTTTATAGACTTCCTTGTGACTCATAGTTCTTCGTATGTCAACCCCAAACAGATTGAAAGGTAATTCTAGAGGACTGAAACAATAATTTAAATGCTGGTATATGGAGCTGCTTTTAAAAATCATGACAGGCTTTTTATACCTCTTTGATTGTATTTACACCTTTCTGACTGTAGCAAAACTTCAAAAATTTCAAAACAAAACTTCAAAAACCTTTTCCATATCTTCAGAAAACAACTAGAACCAGTTCGTCTAGGTAAATATTTTTTAACACACCGAAAGAGCACAGCATAGGACAGCATAGCCTATTGGGGCTACGGACCCAGATAGGCTGGGTTTGAATTCTGGCACTGCAGCTCACAGCTGGGTGAACTTGATCAAGTGACTTTTCCTTTCACTGCCTCAGTTTCCTCATCTGTAACATGGAGATGATAGAGTACTTCTCCTGCATGGGCTACTGTGAAGGTTAAAGGAGTTAATGTAGATTACATAAAGGGTTTGACCCAGAGTAAGCATTACACAAATGTTTGCTCTTATTATATCTTTGAAGGATTATCTGACAGATATTTGCCTTTGAGTAGTACTCTGTTTCAGCAATGTAAATATGTTAATTTCTCATCATTTTCTTAAAATTCTCTATATTACAAAGAAACTAAATATGTGAGAATATGCATTTATCTAGATTTTCTTCCAGAGTATGGTTCAAAAACGATTTATATTGCTTTCAGTATTCTCTCTGTTCTTGCTCGAAGGAGCATGTTTATGGGTGAAATGATGGGATGCAGCATGGAATTGTGGGAGGAACAAGACCTTTGGAGTCAGGAAGACTTTAAGTTTCAAATCTAAGCTCTGCCATGGACAATGACCTCACCACTTTTAGCATCTGCCAATGAGAGCACTGTTTGAGATTAAATGGGATGTGTGTACTTAGCATATTCTAAAGATCAACACATGTTGGTTCCTTTCTGTGTGGACAGTCCCAAACCATTACTCAAGCAGAAATGACCAAGGACTGACCCAAGTTCTGGCCTGCCCTGCTTGTCACACCCCAGCTCACACCCCACAAACCTTACAAACCTCCATAAACTCACAGCTGGTTCAAGCTGGAGTCAGATGTTTATGACCTACAACCTACAAAGTCAATTGGCATGAAAACTCTCTCCAAATAGAGATGATGAGATCAGCTTGGCCGATCAGATTCCTTTTCACTTAGAAATTTGAAATGAGGTCCATGGTGGGAATTTAGCAGAAGCTGAAAGGGTCAAGGTTGGAGGTGGCCCAACCTATAAATACATTGAAATGATGAGGAAGCAGCATCTATTAACTGGCACAAACTGTGAGAGAAGGAAGATTTAGGAAATAGAAGATGCGTTGGTTGGCTGGAGGTAGTCAGATCAGGAAAAACACAGACCAAAGAGGATTGAGTCATTGTGATAGTGGAAGCCCAATCAACCCCTGCTGCTGAGGATTTCCTAGAGCAGCCTTGGATATGAACTCCCTACTAACTACTTCATCCCCTGAGGCTGACCTTCACCACAGTTCCTATTCTTCCCATGGAGGTAGGGTATTTATCTTACTCTGAGTTTCTGTGAAGTCCTAATCCAATGGTGGGGCTTCTTGTTTTTCCCATTCCTATTTCCACTTTTAGGATAAACTCCTGTTTACTTGGAATCACTTAAATAAGTATCTGTTCATTTCTTCTCCAGAATTAATATTGAACCAAGAAAAAGAATCTGTCCAATACTGAGGGAAAATGACATCTGAGTGTGCAGTCCCACGTTGCCTGTGGATCGGCCTGTTTCTTCGCAGTCCCTGCTCAACCAGCCTTTTTTATCTATACAGGCCAATAGAAACCTCACTAGCTCACTACCTTCAATCTTTCGTTTTTTGTGCCCTTAACACAGGAACACTGCATGGAGAAGGTAAGATATGGCTTTGGAGTCAAAATGCTTAGGTTCAATTTCTGCCTCTACTTCTTATGAATTTGGGCAGCGTTCTTAATCTCTCTATACCTCAGTTACCTCATTATTATGCATGCTTAAGGATTATTGTTAAATATTGTGTCAATCTAAGATCAAGCTACCTATTTGTTGCATTTGTTTACTAACTTTTTATGTCTGATAAGATTCTTGGATCCTGGAGAGAAAAATTGGAATCATCTTTGCATTTCCATTACTTAACACATAGTAGGCACTCAATAAAATTCCCCTTTATAAGAAAATCTTCTTCCAAAGTGGTCAGCCTATTAAGTTTCTTTCTCACAATCAAATCGAGATTTAAAAATCTCTCTTTAGCTCTTATTCCACATATGGACATTACCCCGAAGTACATATTATGCTTGTTTTAATAGTTCATTAATTAATTAATTAATTAATTAATTTTAGTTCATTAATTTTATTAATTGCCCTATGTTATTTAATTAGCTTCAGCTCATCAGATTCAGGACCCATTAGAGCCTGCCTTTTCTTACCATGTTTGCCCCTTTCTTCTGCCATACTTTTCTGTTCTGTTTTTACTTCTAAAGCAATTATCGTGTTTATCATTCTTGAGTGTCTTTCTGCCTGGATCTCTCTGCTTCTCCAACTTAGCAAAGTCGTTTTGAATTCCAATCCCACCTGTCAAGGAGTTCACTTTCTCTCCAGCTGACTGTATCAGCGAAATCAATGAACAGGTTTCTTATTTCTTCAGCCAGGTCATTGATGAAAGTTAAAACACACAACTTCTATCTGACTTACAAATATAAAATATTATTATCCAAAGCTATCAGTCTGTGAGTAGGTATTTGAAAAGTCAGGTAAATGGAAATAAGATTGTTTTGTAGAAGACATTTTTTATGTAAGAAAAAAAATGATTGTGAGTACAAATGATCTTTGGTGCAATGAATCTTTGTTTTTATATTTGTTCAGTGGTCTACAATCCATTATTTCAGTTTATTAAGCCAATATTTAGTTGGTTGTTTTAAAGTCCACCTGACCCTGTCTCACATCTGAGCTTATCCAGTGTCCTTATACATAGTGTCCTTATGTAGGTACAAATCAAGATATAGTAAACCAGCAATTAAGAATATATTCTAATTTTAGTGCAATTTAGATGAATTACTTTTATAGGTTGGGAAAAAATTGTTTGTATATATTTTTAGCAATAATTGGTAGAGTCTTGATTGTAATTGGGTTGATCTCTAACAGGTATGTTACTTTGAAGGAAAAAATTGAACCAACAGATCAAAATCTTTTATTGTTTCATTTGATGACATTAGTAAATCTAAATAATGTGTTTGCAGATGAAAGGAAATCAGTGTTGTTATTGTTTATCTTGGAAAAATACATCCTTATTAGGAATGAAAGATGGCTTCTCAAGTGAGATTGTGCTCCAAAACTCTTTGCTATGGTTGAAGGTGTGTTCAACTTTCCTGGTGTTTACCTAAGCAGTTCACACCACTTCTCAGGTCACAGAAAGTGACCTGAGCTCTTTACCATTGGCATCCAAAGTTTTCCATCAAGTCCTCAGGAGAATGTCATTTCATTGCTCTTTCAACCAAACCAACCTACAGCACTTTGTTTATATGATCATTCCCCATCCTGCGCCCCCCACCCCCAAACATCAGAGAGACTCATGACAAAGGTAACGATTTAGAGTCATAGTTGCAACTTGGGCTAAATTTTAATGGGTTGATTTGCTTCATGGAAAAAGAAAAGTCTTTTACAGAGATGTGAAAACTGTTATAAGCAAACGCTGAAAAGGTCTTGTGGAGCTTTCAGCCTGATGTTTTCTTTTACGTAGTGGGTCTTTCCCTTGGGTTGTAAATTCCAGCTTTCTAATGTCAGAACTCTCCTTTGTTGAGCTTTAAGGCATTTCTGTAATTACTCAGCAAAGGAACTTTGACAATCCTTTGCCCTGTTCTTAGGTCAGGGAGCTGATTTACGGCTGGAGGAGGTTCTCTAAACAGTAGATGAAATTGGTGGATTGTTATTCATTTATTAAAGTGGGTTCAGGAGATCCTTCTGCTGATCAAAAGAGGCCACTGGGGGTTGTCTTAAATACAATCAGCTCTGGATCCATCAATTTATTGTTATTTTGTGAGTTTACAGCAGGAAAGTGAAAGTCACCCTTATAGAAATTTTCAAGGATAGAATCTGAAGAGTACAGTGGTGGTATTATGGCAAATTCTAAACTGCTATTTCAGTTTGATAGCATAAAAGCACTTTCAGAAATGGCTGCTCCTATAAATGTACACTCACAAATTCAATATGTATTCAACCAACATTTATTGAGTGCCCTTTATGTTCAGGTATGCTGTTCTTGCTACTGGGATACAGCAGAGAATAAAACAGACAAACCCTCTGCCTTTGGTAACTTACAGGGGGCAGACATTAAACAACAACAAATAAACACAGAGCAAAATGGCAGGTAGTGTTAAGGGCTATAAGAGTATAGAGAATTGGGAATAGTGGTTATTTAAGCTATGTATTAGTTTTCTATTGTGCTATAACAAATTATAGCAATTTTAGTGGTTTGAAATAACTTAGATTTATTATCTCACTGTTTTGTAGGTTTGAAGTCTGAATTGGGTTTCACCGGGCTAAAATCAAAGCATCGGCAGGCTCTGGGGGATAATTATTTCCTTGCCTTTTCCAAATACTAGAGGCTTCCTGCATTCCCCGACTTGTGTTCCCTTCCTCCATCTTAAAAGCCAGCAGAGTTACATCTCACTGACCCTTCATTTGTCCTCATGTCTCTTTCTGACTTTAGCCAGAAAAGGTTCTCCTCCTTTAAAGATGCCTGTGATCAGATTGGGCCCACTCCAACAATTCAGGACAATCTCATGTTAAGGTGAGCTGATTAGCAAATTTAATTCCATCTGCAGCCTTAATTCCCTTATTCACAGGCCCCGGGGGCTAGGACATGGACATCTTTTGGGGTCCATCCTGCCTACCACAAAGGTACTTTAAATTGGTCTCTTTCAAGAGGAAAAATCTTAAGGTTTGAATGAGTGAAGACTCAACGTATGTAAAGGGGAAATGTTGCAGGCTGAGGGAGCATCAAACATAAAGGCTCCAGGCAGGAGACAGTTGTTTCTCTTTGGAAAAGAAGTCATGCATGGGGCTAGAGCAGAGTAAGGGAGATTAACGGTGGTTGACGGGGTCAGAAGGTCAAATAAGACCTTATAAGCCTCAGTAAGAAGTGTGGATTTTATTTTCAATATGATAGGAAGTCACCAGAGTACTTAGAAAGGAAAAGTGACATGATCAGATATATATTTTTAGAAATGTCATTCTGGACAATGCTTTTGGAAAACAGTTTGACATTATTTTGTAAATTTGAAGATGCGCATACTCTATGACCTAGGAATTCCACTTCTAAATATGTATCACAGAGGCAGACTTGCATACCTATACGAGGTATATGTCCAAGAATACTTGTATCCTCAATTAGTAATTACATAAACAAACCAAGACTTGCATAACACTCAGATATTCATCGACCTTGAATAAACTGGGAAATGCATACAATAGACTAATACATAAGAGTGGAAATCTATATATTCTAACTAGGCAACAACATCATATATCTCGGGTACATACTGTTAAACAGAAAAAGCAAGGCCAGGGGAAGCACATATTCATTAATTCAATCAACAAATTGTTAAGCACTTACTGTGTGCAAGTACTCGAAAGTATTCATCTAGATACTTGGCATAGATCAGCCAACAGAACTGATAAAGATCCTTGTGTTCATGGAACTTGCATTCTAATGGTGGGTGATAGACAATTTACAGCAGACATAATGAATAGGTAAGGTAAATGGTATGGTGAAAGGATTAAAAAAAGGCTATTGAAAGAAAAGAAAATAGAGAAAGGTAAGGTAGACGAGGGTGTTGTGATTTAAAATAGGATGGTCAGAATATGCTCCACTGGGAAAGAAATATTTAAGTAAAGATGAAGACAGCCTTTTTGCCTATCTTGAGGAAAATATTCCACACACCCAGATCTGCCAGAGCAAAGACCCTAAAGAAGGAAAACAGTCAGCGAGGCTGGGGAGGAGAGTGAGATGAAGTACAAAAAGAGAGCAGTAAGGCGTCCAGATCATTTGAGCCTTGGTGAGCTCTTTGTACTTGCTCTGAGTAATAAGAAGCTTCTGAGGAGTTCTGAGCAGAAGGCTTTCAAGACCTGAGTTTTATTCTAAAAGGATTAATCTGGCTGCTGTGTTGACAAAACAGCAAAAGGTAGGGGACAAAGCAGGGAGACCAGGTTGGAAGCCACTCTGATAATCAAGGTGCAAGATGATAAGGGCAGTAACAGCATGGGTGGTGCCAAGTGGTCAAGTGCTGGGTTTACATATATATATATATATATATATTCCGCATCCCCCCCCAGATGGCTCCCTCTTTTGTTTGCTCATTGTTTTTGCTTGTTTGCACTCTTGTCTGCTCATTGTTGGTTTTTTTTTGCTCATTGTCTGCTTGTTGGCTGTTTTGTTTTTTTTCTTTAGGAGGCACTGTGAACTGAACCTGAGACCTCCCATGTGGGAGGCAAGTGCTCAACTGCTTGAGCCACATCTGCTTCCTGCTCATTTTTGTTTTTACTCGTTGTCTGCTTGTTGTTTTTACTCATTACCTGCTCGTTGTCTGCTCCTTGTTTTTGCTCATAGTCTGCTTGATGTTTGTTTATCTTCTTTAGGAGGCACTGGGAACTGAACCTGGGACCTTCCATCTGAGATGTGGGTGCTCAACTGCTTGAGCCACATCTACTCCTTATATTTTAAAATATATTTTTATTAGAGAAGTTGTGAACTTACAAAACAATCATGCACATGTGTGGAATTCTTACACAGCACCCCTCCACCAACACACTACCTTGTTGTGGAACATTTGTTACAGATTATAAGATAATATCATCAGACTATTACCCCTAACTATGGTCTATAGCATACATTTGATATATTTTTTCATACACCCCTATTATTAACACAGTACATCTTTGGCATTGATGTGAGAATATTACAGAATTGCTAATAACTATAGTCTATAGGTTATGTTAATTGTTTTTTTTCAATGCTTCTCCATATTATTAACACCTAGCAATAGTGATATACATTTGCTCTAGTTCCTAAAAGCAATTCTTGTATTTGTACTATTAACCACAATTCTATCCACCTCTGGGTTCACTATGTTATTCAGTCCTTAGATTATTCTTTAGCTTTCTTTCAATTGACATTTACATCCCTAGAGTACCATTTTCAGTCATATCCCCATTTATAAACCAGCTGTTACTCACTATAATATGTTACCATCAACTCTGTACATTTCCACACTTTTACAGTAAAGCTAATTAAAACTTTTACATACATTAAACATCAATAAGAACAAAGACACTTATGTATCCAATTAAGTGAAGTTATCAAGCTTAAGATATTTAACATTGATATAAATATTTTCATATGTCCCAATAATGTCCTTTTGAGCCTTCTCTCCTCCCTTGTTAGAGCCCATCCAGGATCATGTATTGTCTTTAATTGTCATTATCTTTAGTTGCTCTTTTTCTTCTTTTTTTATTGTGGGAACATATATACAAAATAAACTTTCCCGTTGCAACCATTCCCAAACATACCATTCAGTATGATTGATTACTTTAATTATATTGAGGTATCCTCACCAGCTTCCATTATAAAAATGTTCCCATATTCCCAAACAAAACCATATATCCATTTTGAATTAACCCCCCATTCTCCCTGATCCCCCACCCTGCTCCTGGTACCCTGAACTCTTTCCATCTTTATGAGCTTGGATATCCTTCACTATTTTCTTTGTAGTTACCATGAGGCTTATATTTATCATCCTAAATTTATCACCTAACAATCCCAATTCCTTTGATACCAGCTTAGCTTTAACAGTATATACAAACTATGTTCCTATACCCCTCCTTATATAGTTCTTGTCACAAATTGCATGTTTACACACTATGAGTCCCAAACTACTGATTTCTTATTACATATTGTGCATTTGTCTTTTAGATACTATAGGAAGTAAAAGTGGAATTACAAACCAAACATCCAATAATTTATATTTAACCCTGTCATTATGTTTACCATACATCTTTTTTCATCATGAGGCTTCCACCTACTGTCTAGTGTCCTTTCCTTTCAACCTATAGAATGCCTTTTAGCACTTTTTGTAGGGCCTGTCGAGTTGTGATGAACTCCCTCACCTTTTGTTTACCTGGGAATGTTTAATTACTCCCTTATTTTTGATAGACAATTCTGCCAGATACATAATTCTTATATCCAGCTAGTGCTATGACAGTGCTTTCCTTGACTGTCAGGAGCTTTAAAAAAGAAGGAGAAAAAGAAAACATGTTTCTCAGTCTTTGCAGATTGACCTGTGCAAGTGCTTCAGACACTATACATACCATGAGTTTAGAGAATAGTTCAAGCCAAAATGTAAGGACCTCCCTGACGTTTTCTGCACAGGTGTCTTGTCTTGGATATGCAATTATGGTCCTAGGAATTCCTCCATTTACACAAATACAATTGTCCCCTATTCAATAGGAAACAGTTTTTTCATGGTCCCAGGCACTGCAATCCCTTTCTACAGACATCCACTTGACTTTGCTCCACAGTGTTGTCTAAAAGAGGTTGGTGAGCTACTTTCTATATGTAGGGCAATTTCTGTGATGGTGAGGACCTCAGGCCACCGGTAGATAGATTGGGTGAGACATAATGGTCCCACTATGTATATGAGGGTTATTCTGCTCCCCCTGGAACTGGGAACAGGAGTCCTCACACTGGGAGAATAGGATGGTTCTGTGCCAAGTTGGTAAAGGGTGGGGAAGAGGCCAGCTAAGGTACTATGAGATCCTACTGCTTTTATGTAACCTTTTTCTTGATTGGATGTTTGCTTTGTTCATGCAGTGCTTTGTTTCCTGGAGCTTTGAGAAATATATTTCTGCCAGTTCTCACTGTTTGGTCAAAGCTTCTGTGAGGGGATGACCCCTGAAGCATCTTACTCCACCCTCTTGATTGGGGTGGGGCTCTCTGTATTTATTTTACCTGTAGAGTCTGAAAGTGTGAGTGACAGGAATTAAAGATGATTCCATGATTTTACCTGAAATAATGGAAGGATGAAGTTTCCATGAACTTAAATGAAGGTGGTTGAAGTGGAGTAGATTTTGGAGGAAGGACATGGACTTCATTTTTGGTCATGTTAAATTGAAACATTCAAGTGGAGATGGTGAGTAAGCAGTTGAATATCTGGCTCTTGTACTTTTGGAGAGAGTCCTGGAGTGGAGCTACAATTTGGGATTTGTCAGCAAATATATGGTATTTAAATGTATAGAAAGGGATAAGATCACTTCGGCATGAGCACAGATTGTGAAGGAAAGATAGCCAGTGTCTGAGTCCTAGGGCATGTCAAAATAAACATCAGAGAGTAGTGGAACAAGCAGCAAAGGAGACTGAGAAGAAGTGACCACTGAGGTAGGAGGAAAAGCAGAAGAACTTATTCCAGAAGGCAATTTAAAAAAATATGTCAAGGAGGAATGATTAGTCAGTTATATCAAATGCTGCTAAGAGTTGAGTAAGATGAGCACTGGAAATTGAGCCTTTGTGGTGGAGTGGGGTGGTTGGCCTGATTGCAGTGGATGTAAATGAGAATAGGAAAGTGTGGAATTCAATAGAACAAGTATAGACAAATTCTTTAAGTGGTCTGCTGAAAAGTAAAGCAAGGAAACAGGGTAGTAACTCTTGAGGGATTGCAGTCATAAGGTTTTGTTAAAAAGTAAAATGGGAGAAATAACAGCCTGTTTGTATGTTGATGGAAATGATCCAGTAAAGAGTGAAAAATTGATGAAAGGCAGTGAGTAAATAGTGGACAATCTGCTTCCTGGCCATTTCCAGTTTCTAGAGGTTGTTCACATACCTTGGCATGTGTCTCCCATCTTTCATTTTCAAACCCCCAACCACAGGTGGAGGCCCTTTGACACTTCTCTGACACCTCTTCCCATCATCTTTTCTCTCATTGCAACCAGGAAACATTCTCTGATTTTAAGGGCCCATAAGATTAGATTGAGCCTACCCAGATCATCCCGGGATAATCTCTCCATCTCAAGGTCATTATCTTAATCATATCTACAAACTTCCTTTTGCTATGTAAGGTAACATACAGTTCCTGGGGATTTGGACTTGGACATCTTTTGCAGGGGG
>PVKH010006388.1:0-21110 GCA_004027955.1 Chaetophractus vellerosus | reverse complement strand
CCAGAAGGAGAAGAGAAGGGAAAGGGAACAGAAGGAGTTTTGAAGGAAATAATGGCTGAAAACTTCCCAACCCTATTGAGGGAGATGGATGTACATATCCAGGAAGCACAGCGCACCCCAAAGAGTATATCCCAACAGGCCAACCCCAAGACATATACTTGTCAAAATGTTCAGTGCTCAAGACAAAGAGAAAATACTCAAGGCAGCAAGAGAAAAGAGAACCATCACATACAAAGGAAGCACAATAACATTAAGTGCTGACTTCTCAGCTGAAACCATGGAGGCAAAAAGACAGTGGTATGACATAGTCAAGGTACTAAAAGAAAAAAACTTCCAACCACGAATTCAATATCCAGCAAAGCTGGCATTCATAAAAGACAGAGAGTTCAAAATATTCACAGATAAACAGAAATTAAGGGAATATGCCAACAAGAAACCTGCACTTCAAGAAATACTAAAAGAAGCTCGGAAGGTTGAAAGGAAAAAAACAGGAGAGAGAGTTGGAGGAGAGTGTAAGAACAACAAAAACGACATAAAGAGAAACAAAAACTACATAGGACATATATAAACCCAAAGAAAATATGGCGGTTATAAGAAATTCATTGAGAGTAGCATTGAGTTAACATGAATGTTAACGAATTAAATTCACCAGTCAAGAGACACAGATTGGCAGAATGGATAAAGAAATATGACCCATCTCTATGTTGTTTACGGGAGACCCACCTTAGACCCAGGGATTCAAGGAGACTGAAAGTAAATGGCTGGAAAACAATTTTACAAGCAAACAATAACCAAAAAAAGGGCAGGAGTAGCTATCCTAATATCGGACAAAATAGACTTTAAATGCAAAACAATCATAATAGACAAGGATGGACACTATATATTAGTAAAAGGGTAATCTCTCAAGAAGACAGAACAATCATATACATTTATGCACCTAATTAGGGTGCCTCTAAATATGTGGGGCAAACACTGGAAAAACTAAGTGGAGAAATAAATGCCTCCACAATTATAGTGGGTGTTTTAGTCAGCCACAGGGATGCCTTTTGTAATATATCAACAATTGGTTGGTCTTTATAAAGTGTATTTATTTGGGGTAGAAGCCTACAGTTACCAGGCCACAAAGCATAAAGTTCTTCCGTCACCAAAGTCCATGTGTTGGAGCAAGATAGCTGCCGATGTCTCCAGTGTTCAGGCTTCCGGGTTCCTCTGTTCCCGGGGATGCATTTCTCTCTGGGCTTAGCTTCTGTTTCCTCCACAAGTTCAGCTGTAGATCATGAGGCTCTCTATGTGTTGCATCTCTCCACAAGGCCAGCTGTATACTATCAGGCGAACGGCTCACTCCAACATCAGAACTGCTCCTCAAATCTGCTTCTCCAAATCTCCTTTGCTCATCACTGTTGCCTCTTGTCTAGCCTTTTATACTTGAACCATGCCCACTGAGGGGTGGGGCTCAATGTCTCACTGATGTGGCAGTTAACACCCTAATCATAACTTAATCTTGCCAGATGAACAGATTAGTTTACAAAAATAATCCAATCTATATTTTTGGAATTCATAATTAAATAAAATTGTTAAACAATTACAGTGGGGGACTTTAATACACCATTATCACCATTAGAGAAAACATTCAGACAGAGAATCAGTAAAGAAACAAAGAACTTGAATAACACATTAGAGGATCTGGACCTATTAGACATATACAGAATGAAACACCCTAATACAGTGGGATATACATTCTTATCAAGCACACATGGATCATACTCCAAGATAGACCACATGGTAGGCCAGAGAACAAATCTCAATGAGTTCAGAATGATTTAGATTATACAAAGTAATTTCTCTGACCACAATGGAATGAAATTGGAAATCACTAAGGGCCAGAGAACTAGATTAGGCATGAAGATATAGAAATTAAACAACACACTCTTGGACAACAGTGGGTCAAGATGGAAATCTCAAAGGAAATCAGTAACTACTTCAAATCGAATGAAAATGACAACACAGCATATCAAAACCTATGGGATGAGGCCAAAGCAGTACTGAGAGGGAAATTTATAGCTCTAAATGCATGTATTGAGAAAGAAGAAAGAGCTAAAATTGAAGTATTAACTGCACACCTGAAAGGATTGGAAAAGCAACAACAAACTAACCCTAAAGGAAGCAGAAAGAAAGAAATAACAATGATGAAAGCAGAGCTAAATGAAATAGAAAATAAGAAAGCACAAGAAAAAATAAAACGAAAAGCTGGTTCTTTGAGAAGATCAATAAAATTGACAAACCTTAGCCAGACTAACAAAGAAAAAGAGAGAGCAAATGCAAATACACAAAATAAGGAATGAAGAAAAGGATATCACTACTGACCCCACCGAAATAAAGAATATCATAAGAGGATACATTGAAAAATTATATGCTAACAAGAATGAAAATTTAGAGAAAATGGACAAATTCCTAAAAACTCACAAGCAGCCTACACTGATGAAAGAACAAATTGATGAACTCAACAGTCCAATAACAAGTAAAGAGATAGACTCACTCATCAAAAACCTCCCAACTAAGAAGAGCCCAGGACCAGATGGCTTCACAGCTGAATTCTACCAAAAATTCTGGAAAGAACTAACACCAATCCTGCTTAAGCTCTTCCAAAAAATAGAAATAGAAGGAATATTCCCTAACTCATTCTATGATGCCAACATTACCCTAATACCGAAGCCAAACAAAGATAACACAAGAAAGGAAAATTACAGACCAATTTCTCTAATGAACCTAGATGCTAAAATCCTCAACAAAATACTTGCTAATCGCATTCAACAACATATCAAAAGCATTATACACCATGACCAAGTGGGTTTTATCCCAGGTATGCTAGGATGGTTCAACATAAGAAAATCAATCAGTGTAATACACCACATAAACAGATTGAAAGAAAAAAATCACATGGTCATCTCTATAGATGCAGAATAAGCATTTGACAAAATACAGCACCCTTTTCTGATAAAAACTCTACAAAAGATAGTTATAGAAGGAAACTTTCTGAACATGATAAAAGGTATGTATGAAAAACCCAAAGCTAATATCATCTTCAATGGGGAAATCCTAAGAGCCTTCCCTCTGAGATCAGGCATAAGAAAAGTACCTTCTTCAGACATCAGGAAAATAGTAGCAAAGGATATGTGACTTTACACAAAGGCATAAAGAACGCAAAAAAGTTAAGTGTGTATTAAATATGCATTTTCTAATCACTTTATTAGATAGCTGACTGTTCAAAGCAAAGAACAACTATTTAATATGAAGTTAATAACATATAAAGAAGTAAAAGGTGTAACAATTGACAGAGGATAGGAAGAAGAAATGGAAATATACAGCTGCAATTTAAGATGTATATTGTAAATGCTAGATCAGCCATTAAAAAAAGATAAAACAAAAATGTACAGCTAATTATCAGCAGTAAAGAAAATATAATAAAACTATATAATCCAAAAGAATGCAGGAAAGGAGTAAAAATAGAAAAAAACGGGTCAAATAGGGAAAAATAGCAGCATGGTAGATTAAAACCCAGCAATATGTTTGATTATATCAAAAATGAGTTTTAAGTAGTCAAAAGGCTGAGATTGCCAGATGGTATATAAAAGAGTTGCTTTGACATGCTTTTCCAGGGGGTACAAACCACTGGACAAAATTACTTTCCACAGATCCTTCCTGGATAACTCCATTTCCAATTTTGACTTCCACTCAAATGGCTGACTGGATCCATGTTTAGTGATACCCTCTTTGGCAAAGAATTATTAGCCAAACCCTCACAGGGAACCATATTCTCTGGGAAATCACTTCTTAAAAGGTCAGGGGCGCCCCTGATAGAGTCATCCTGGCCCTAGTCTCAGAGTACATTATATGGCTGGACCAAGAATTTTCCAAATCATTAACTGCTGGTTTCTTTGTGCTTAACAGTTCAATCCTCAATTTGTCTCATTCCTCTTTCATTTCTATATAAGCTGCAAGGAGAAACTAGGCCTCCACACTTAACTTGGAAATCTCCTCAGCTAAATGTCTGAGTTTCTCACTTGCAAGTTCTGCCTTCCATCAGACATCAGAACTTGATTTTGCACAGTTTTCTGCCAATTTATAACAAGTATTGCCTTTCTTCCAATTTCCAATAACACATTAATCATTTCCTTCCAACACCTGGCAAGAAGTGCCTTTAACATCCATATTTCTGCCAACATTCTGTTCATGACATATTATGTATTCTCTAATTTGATACTTTCCCTACAGCTCTCACTCATTTTTGAACCCTCATAATTCTTCCAGCCTTTACCCACTACCCAATTCTAAAACCATTTCCACATTTGTACATATTTACAATAGCAGCTCTCCAATTTTGGGTACCAAAAACTGTATTTATTTCTTGTCTGCTAGAACAAATACCACACAATTGCCTGGCTTAAACAATGGGAATTTATTGACTCATGATTTTGAGGCTAGGAGGAATACAAAATCCAGGCTTCAGCAAGGCAATACTTTATCTTTGAAGACTTGTATTCTGGGGCTGGCTGCTGCTGCTGTTTGGTCCTAAGCTCTTTTGTTACATGGAAACGTCTTCTCTTTTCTCCTCCAGGTTTTTTTTTTTTCCCCCACTTCTTTGCTTCTTCCTGTGGCTTTCTCTTTCTGTATCCAACTTCCTTTGCTTATAAGGACCTCAGCTATATTGGACTAAGGCCCACCCACATTCAGTCTGAGAATATCTTAACTAATAGCATTTTCAAAGGTCTTATTTACAAATGGGTTTACACTCACAGGACCAGGGGTTGGGACATGAACATACCTTTTGTGGTGAACATGATTCAGTCCCCAACAATGACTATATCCTATTCACAAGAAACTCACTTTAGCTATAAAGACATTGGTAGGTTAAAAGTTTAAATGATGGAAAAAATATATAACCTATAAGCACTTCTCAAAAGAAAGATGGAATGGCTAGATTAACATCAGAAAATAGTAGGTTTCAGAATAAAGAATATTATCATGGATGCCAGTTTATCAGGAGGATGCAATAATAAATTATTTGTGTGCATTTAATAACAGATCTTCAATATATATCAAGCAAAATTATAATAGAACTGAAAAGAGAAATAGACTGAATTTACCTTCTGAAAGAAAATCTTTTAAAAATAAATGGAAAGAAGTATCAACATAGTGAATAAAAATACACAGTTTATCAATTACAGAGACAGAAGTAAAATATATATTGCTAACACAAGGAAACTCCCAGCAACCTTATTAAATAAGTACTTCCTGATAATTATATATCAATAAAATATTTAACATGATGCAAATTTAAACACCTGTGGTAGCCATTAAGGCTATTTCTAATTTTTTTTTTCATTCTGGGAACATGTTAGAATTATACTTCCCACTCCTCTTTGAAGTTAGACATAGCCACCTGACTTGCTTTGGTCAATAAAATATGAAGAGAAACGACTTTACCATTTTTTAGAAGTTTTTTTAGGGCCAGTACACAACTTGCTATGACCCTTTCCCTTTGTCAGTAACTCTGAAAGCAAGTATTAAGTTGTAACTTCTTGTAACCAGATACCTGAATGACTACTGTGGGAAAGAGTCCATTCCTGACCTTTCTTGAATATGTATGGCTAAGAAAGAAATTTGTGTTAAGCCATGGAGATTTTTAGATTTTATTTTTTTTTACTAGAGCAAAACCTAAAACTTTGACCTATACTTAACTGTTTTTCTGAATGTGATCCTGAGCCCCATTAAATGTTACATCATTGTAGAATATTCTATTTTAAATTATCGTTCCTGTACAGTTGTCACAGTGTGATGTTCATGTGATAGAAAGTCACCAAATAGGTTTAGACAAAGGATATATGAACGTAAATGATTCACTTGTAACACAAACAGAGCTGGAGACACAGTAGCATTGCTGATTGGAGAGGTTAAGTTTCCCTGCCTTAGAAGTCCATATGAAGGTTCTCAATGACCAATGTTACTGCTCATAATTGTTAATTTCGCAATGGTTCCTTCAGAAACTTTTACTATTGACACATGCAACTGTTCACTTCCAATATTTCACAGAGACTTTGCCTACATTCCAGATTATCTACCACATCAAGAAACTAATAATATTCTAGTATATTCCTGAGCAAATACTAATAATGGTGAAAACAAAGGCCAATTTCCTGGGAAGGCCTAGAATTTTTTATTTGCTAAAGAAAAATTCCTGTAGCTCTAATCAGCATTCATCTCACCTAAGGTTTAAAAATCTCTAATTCATTGCCAACACTGTTTCTGGTAATATAGAAGTATGCCATCATTTCTATTTTCAAAAAATCATGACATTTATTTAGGAATGCAGAGGGAATACACAAAATTGTAATTTTAAAGTTTTTTGGCGACTTAAAATTAATCAATCTTTATATGGCATAGAAGTTTTGCTTTGCATAATTTGTATTCTGCTTATATAAGTGATACATATTTTAGGTATGTATTCATATATTTTAGGCCAAGTAAACCTAAAGAAAGCTTTAAAATTTTTGCTATGGTACCTTTCTATACTACTTTCCAATTTAACCTTTTCAATAGTTGTTTTGTATATGGTTGAGTGGTGATAACTTGCTACATCATTCAAACATGCCCTCCTATTCTAAATAGGTGGTAAAGCCATAAACTACATTTTTTCACAATTCTTCTTGATTATATAATAGGCTCTAAACTTGTGGAAAATGTGGAAAGTGTAAGTGAGGTGGAGGCCATCTTGCCATCTCTCCCTGTGTTTGCTGGCCAAGGTTTGTTTTCGTTTGCTAAAGCTGCTTTATGATAATGATATCATAAAATGGGTTGGCTTTTAATGATGGGAATTAGCTTACAAGCTTACAGTCTTGAGGCTGAAAAAATGTCCAAATTAAGGCATCATCAAAGCAATGCTTTCTGCCCCCTGCTGCTGGTGATCCTGGACTCCTCTGTCACCTGGCAAGGCACATGGCAGCATCTGCTGGTCTCTCCCTTCTCTTCCAGGTTTCATTGCTTTCAGTTTCTTGCTTCCATGGTTTTCTCTCTTAAAACCATGAATTTTATTCATGGTTATGTGAATTTCATTCTCTTATGAAAGATTCCTGTAAGAAGGTTAAGACCCACCCTGAACGAGGTTGGTCATATACATCTCAATATCCTATTCACCAAAAGATCCTACTTAAAATAGGCCACACCTACAGGGAGAATATACTTTTCTGGGGGGTGCATACAGCTTCCAACTATCACAGGGTTGTGCATGTCAAGAGGAAGTTCTGGTGGAACCACTGTGTGGACTCTTCCAGTGTCCACACATGAAGCATTTTTTGTGGTTACCTCCTGATCCTAAGTTCAAAGCTATGAGGATATGCTTTTGAATTTAAAAATGCTAAATTGGAAGCCTCCTGATTCCCCTTCCTCCTTCCAATAATTTTGTAAGCATTTGGTTCGACTGCTAAAATGGCTAGTAAGTAAGATAGACATTTATTCTCCTGCATAACAGTTCAGGAATGATTAAAACTTCAGTCACATTGCATATCTAATTGCCAAAGAAGATGGGACATTTCATCTTTTGCTGTTAGGATATGTGTGTAGTTTAAAAAGCCTATCATAAGGTAGAAGGAAAGGATGGATTTTATGGAACTGGTCACAAAGTAATCTCTTTCACAATTCCCTATTCATGTGACTTCTGACAGGTACTTAGTCTTGTAATATCCCCAGTTTCTTCATCCATAAAATGTAGATAATAATATCAATTTCCTAGGATTATTAAAAAGACTAAATGTGGAAAACAGGTGAAACTGAGATTCAGATATAACAGAATTGTCCAATGCTACCCACCTGGTAAGGCTGCAAAACTGGAATTCAAACCCATGCATTCCCCCTTTAAATTCCATACAATTTCTACTACATAAGCTTAGACCCTTAGGCTAATAATTCAATAGAATATTTATTTTTAATATTAACAGGATAAAATATTTAATACATTTATTATTTTCTTTTCTTTAAGAATATTCATGGACTCAAGTACCAAACTTCTATCTAGAATCTTTGTATTGGGCATTTTACATATATGTGGTAAATTGAATTATGTACCCCCTCAAAAGACATGTTCTTAATCTTAAACGGTAGTCCTGTGGGTGTGATTCCATTTATAAACCTTTTGAAGTTGCTATTTTTAGTAATGTGTGGTCATATTACTAGAAGCCTTATAAAGAGAAGAAACCAGAAGCCAGGAGTCAGAGAAGGCCACAGAGAGAAGCCAGAAGTCATCAGAAACCAGAAGAGCAAACACAAATGTGAGAGAGATTGCCATGTGACTGGAGGTAGAGATGCAAGCCAAGGAAACTCAAGGATTGAGGCAAGCTAGCATCTGAATGCTACAGACTTTGGGCAGAAAGCATTGCCTACCCAACACATTGATTTTGGACTTTTATCCACAAAACCATGAACCAATAAATTCTTTAAGCCAACACATTGTGTGGCATTTGTCACAGCAGCCTGGCAAACTAAGATTTCATAGTACCCCATTATTGAGATAAAAAATGTGATTTGTTCATAGTCTTTGATAACAAGTTTTGGGAAAATACTCACAGATAAACTGGAGAATCTACCCAAATCAAACTTATGAAGTGCTTCTTCTCATAATCTAAATCAATCTAAAGGAGGAAAAACTAAAGAGCTAGCATCTACCAGTACTAAGAAGCAGAAGGTAACTTTAAATATACATTTCCATTGTATTTTAAATTTTTCTTATAAGAGAAAGTAAAGCATAGTGCATTTGAAAGATTTAATATTCCCACAGTAGAAAACTATAAATTAATTTTTATTCTATGCATATTACTAGAACAGCCTTGAGTTATTTTTTAGGACAAACATTCTTGAGATGTCTATGAAGAATGGATAACTAAAAATAACCAGGTTGAGAGATTTCATCATAGTCACTCATATCCTTTATCCACATATGAAAATCTAATGATTTGATATCTTATTAGAATATGTGTATTTTTCTTTTATTGACTCTCTGACCCATATTACTCTAGTTGTATTGAAACTGTGAGAAGGGAGTAATCTTTACAACCCTGACCTTCAAACTATAAAAACATCAGGTAAACTTTTATTTTCAAATTTTTTTATCTTTAAAGAAGTTTTAGTTTACATAAGTAATACATCAAAAGTATAGGGATTCCCATATACCCTAGCCCCCACACTTTTCCCCATTAATAACATCTGTGACCAGTATGGTACATTTGTTCCAAATGATGAATACATATTGAAGCATTGCTACCAACCATGGACTATAGTTTACATTATAGTTTACTCTTTTAACCACACATTTTTTATAGGTCTTGACAAAATGTATAATGGCCTGTATCCATCATTTCAATATCATTCAGAACAATTCCAATGTCCAAAAATGCCCCATGTTACACTCATTCTTACCTCTCCCTCCCCTCAGAAACTCTGCTAATCACTGCCTTTATATCAGTGTTATAAGATCTTCCAGTGCTAGAATAATAATAAAGTCTGCTTTAGTCCATAGTTGCATTCCCTCCTTATGTTTGTTCATTCCTCAGTATTGAGGATTTCAGAATGGTGATGCCTACTCTGTTTCTGATTGAGAGGGGACCAAGACTTCATGAGGCAGATGGATTCAACTGCCTTGCTTGCAGTTGTAGATACCCTCTGAGTTAAACTCTTTTTAGGCCCAAATAGGAATTCATTATGAATTCTGACAAAAGTTTGTCTCATTTGATTTTATGAAATATAATTTGTAATTTTGAAATCCTTTGTTTTCATTTTTTATAAAACTTGTAATATATATATATAACATTTTTAAGAATTAAAAAAAGGGATTTTACTGAGATTTAAGGTTTTTAATGTGAGGTCAGATTTTCCTCTCCTGAAAGTAGAGTGGACATTCCAGACCAACAAATAGGGTTAAATTGTAATATAATCTGCTTAGGGAAGTGCTAGATCTTCTAAGGAAAAGAAAGGTACTCTAATTCATAGAAGCTGTAGTATCTAGCCAACATGTACCTGAAGAAATATCTGCACCAGATTTTGAGAGTGCTGAATTAGGGGAACAGAACAATAGTTGAATGAGGGAGAATTTATTCAGATGAGAGAAATCTCCCAGTATAACGGAGTTAGCACACTGGCAAGGACCCAAGGATGACTATTAGAAGCTTGGAGGAAGCAATGGCCCTTACTAAGTGACATAGAAATGTTAGAATTATAGTAAAGGATAGTATAAGAAGGGATCAAAAAGTCTCAGAGAAGTGGGCTTGCTAGAGGGGATATATTAACTCAGACTACAAAGCCCATCAGATGACAATTTTCCATTTGTCAAAGCAGTAAGAAATGGGCTAGTAAAAGGTACACCAGTATCACTATTAGCTAAGTGGTGTTTGTCCTCCTTAGGATAGGGTTGATGATTAATAACTGGACTAGTTGATAGCAATGGGGACAATCCATGAAATATTCAATTCTAGGTGATGGCATTTACCTCTCAGAAGCAAAGAAGGCACAATTATCATAATCAGTGGTAAGCCTGGGTTGGAAGCCACAGAAAGCTAAGAAAGCCTGTGTTGGAAGCCCACAAAGCTAAGGAGATTGTTAAGAATACATGGCACCTTTGGGCAAAATAGATGGGTGTTGCTCAATCTATATAATAAAAATAACTAAGGATATATAATAGCTATGTGGGCAGTTCCTCACCCAACAAGAGTCATTTCCTTGTCTGGTTTATGGACTTGAGCCTGTTTTCAACCCCAGAACCCACTGACATAAGAAGAGGTCAGGTCTCTAGGAGGAAGAATTTTACATACTACAGTGAGTATAATTATTCCTCTAATCCTCTCCAAAGGCACCTAAGGCCATTTAATTGAGTAACTATACATGGAATTTGGGGAAAGATGAATACCCAAATACACAGGATCCAATTTGACATTGATGCCTGGGGTCCCAAAATGTCATCTTAGCTCCCTTGTTAAGAGTGAGAGGGTACGGGGGCCAGGTGATAAATGGGAGTTCTAGCTACCCCAGTTAATAGTGGGCCCTAGGTAACTGTGTGTACCTAGTAATCATTTCCCAGGTAATTGTACACACCTAGTAATCATTTCCTTGGTATCCAATATTATGATTGGAATATACATACTTTGTGTTGGACAAAAGCGGTGCTCACTGGGATGCAGACACTGATGATTTCAGGCAGGAAGTTTATTGAGAAGCTCTCCCAGTGGAGGGGATCTGAAGATTAGATTTCAACCCACTCTGGGAACGTAGTGGATATGAGTTTATATAGTACATTAATAGGCAGGGAAACTGAGTACAGCCTGGGGCCAAATGACTAGGGGGTAGTAGGCTAGGAGGTAGGGAATTCTTGGAAGGCAGGAGGAGTTGGTGGTGCCTGGGCCAGGAAGGGGTGAAGGCCCTTATCTGCTCCACTGCTATATGGCTCCTTTGTTCATCCTTGGGAGGGTATGGGCTACCTCTAAGCCTGTACGCTATGGCTTACTCAATCATTCACAAAAGTTATGGCTGGAGGCTGCCTTTCTTCAATTTATGTCACAGGGGAATTGAGTCATGGTCTTATGACCTGTTAATCATTGCAAACCTTGTAAGGGAGAACCTGTAACACTTTGTATTTGTAAAAATCTATGCATTTGTACCATGGCCTGTTTTAGTTTGCTAAGCCTCCAAAAGCAGATAGCATAAAATGGTTTGGCTTTTTTGTTGTTGTTGTTCCATATCCCCCCCACCCCTTTCTGCTTGTTCTTGCTGTGTTCATCTTTTGCGTTCCTCTGCGTCTGCTTTGAGTCCCCCTGTTGCAGCGATGCGCCGAGTCAGCTTACCGTGCAGGCAGCTTGCCCCACTCACGGGCAGCTCTGCTCTGCTTGTGGGCAGCTCTGCTCTGTTTGTGGGTGACTTGCCCTGCCCATGACGGCTTTGCCCTGCCTGTGGCGGCTTTTTGCCCTGCCCACGGCGGCTCTGCCCCGCCCATGGCGGCTTGCCCTCTCAAGGCAGTCTGCCCGCTCCAAGAGGCTCCCGGGAACCGATCCCGGGACCTCTCATGTGGTGTACTGGCGCCCTATCCACTGGGCTACAGCTGGCCCCAATGGTTTGGCTTTTAACAATGGGAATTTATTAGCTTACAAGCTTACAGTTTTGAGGCCTTGAAGATGTCCAAATCAAAGCATCATCAAAGCATCATCAAGGTGATGCTTTCTCCTTGAAGACTGGCTACCAGTGATCCTGGACTCCTCTGTCACATGCTAAGGCAAATGGCAGCCTCTGCTGGTCTTTCCCTTCTCTTCCAGGTTTCATTGCTTTCAGCTTCTTGCTTCTGTGGCTTTCTCTGTCTGAATTTCATTCTCTTATAAAGAACTCTAGTAAGAGGATTAAAACCCACCCTTAATGAGGTGATTGTTAGAAGTGATTAAACAGGTGTGATTAAGTTAAGGGTTTTGAGATGATGTTATCTTGAATTATCTGGGTGGGCCATAAACACAATCAAAAGTGTCCTTATAAGAGAGGGGCAGAGGGAGATTTGACACAGTCACATAGAGAAGGCAACATGAAGACAGAGACAGAGGTGGAGTGATGCAGCCAAAAAAACCACCAACAGCCACCAAAAGCTGGAAGAGGCAAGAATAGATTCTCTAGAGCTTCCAGAATGAGTGTAGTCCTGCTTACACTTTGATTTCAGTTCTGGCCTCCAGAACTGTGAGGGAATAAATTTCTGTTGTTTTCAGCTACCAAGTTTGTGGCAATTTGTTAAAGCAGTCACTGGATATAATACTTTTGCTAAAGCATTTTAACAAGGACTCAGCTACATGGTATGTTACCATGGATCCTGTAAATTCTTTTTATCCCATTGAGAAATAAGGATTAGAAAGCATGATGGCTAATTTCATGTGCCAACTTGGTAGGTTACAGTGTTCGGTGGTTTGGTCAAGCAAACACTAGCCTGATTGTTATTGTGAAATTATTTCCCAGACTTAAATTTTTAGTCAGTTGATCTCATTTATGGCTGATTACATCTGCAATCAACAAAGGATATTGACTTCAGCAATGAGTGATTTCTCATCGAATCAGTTGAAGTCCATAGAGAACTGAGGATTTCAACAGACAGAAAGAAGAATTTCTATCTCTACTTCAGCCATCCAGATTCTCCTGGGGAATTCACTGTTACCATTGAGTTCCTAGCTTGTGGCTTGCGTTATGGAATTTAGACTTGCCAATCCCCATGGTCAATGAGCTAAATATATGTATTCTGTCTATTCTTCCCTGGAGAACCCTAATACAAAAAAGGTTCACGTTCACTTGAACAAATGATAGTATAAATTCAGTCTTCATCCAGGGCTGTTTACCTTACCATTCTTCTTCATAATATAGTCTGTATAGACTTGGACTTCTGGATATCTTGCAGAATATTACACCGGTCCTATATAGATAGCATCATGTTAATCACATGGGATGAGAAAGACATGAGAGAATGTAGGAAGCCTTGGTAAGGCACATCTGCATCAGAAGTAGGAGATAAACCACACAAATATCCATGGGCCTTTCATCAGTGAATTTTTAGGGCTCTAATCCTCTGGGGAATACTAGGATATACTCTCCAAAGTAAAGGACAAGTAATTGCATTTTGCACTTCTTCTCTTAAAGGAAACACAATGCGCCTTGTCATAATGATTGTGGGAAAAATTCCCCTTGGTTAGACCATATATAGATTAATTCCTTGGCTGTTTGGTCAGGGTCCTGGAAAGAAAAAGACTGGAAATTCAGAGATAAGGAAGTCTTGGGTAAAGCAGGTGGATGGACTTATGAGGTTGGCATACAATATGAAAATATTTGTGTAGCATCAAATACCGACCAGAGCATCCATTACAAAGGATTTTTTTTTTTTTGAAAACCACTTTAATCTCCTAGGAACAAACTTTGAAAACATTGTCCATAAATATAAAACTCAACCCCCCTACACCAGCATAGTGCATGAGGATGTATTAATAGCTCAGTTAAACTAGTATAAAAGGAGACACTAAATAACAAAGTAGACTGAATGACTCGGCCATTTGATGTGAGCGAGCCTCTTTCATCAGCCACCCTTTTGATGGCATAGTAGACACATAAATGGAGAAACTGTGGTAAAAATGGTGGCCAATTCTTATCCAAAATCTAAGAATGCCAGGAGAATTTCTCTTCTTTTTGATATCAAAACAGCCTCTATATGGACATATTATTTTATTCAGGATCAGGGTACTATAAATAGTTGGGGATATATAGTTGTGACAAAAATTATCATCTGCAGTGAATTTTTCTGCTTTGATTGTTTACTGTAGATATTTGGCAGCCGTACAAGGTCATTAAAATGCTACAAACTGACAGGCCCTTTAAAAACTGGATTTTCTTTTTCTTTTTGCTGTCACTTTGCTTTTTAAGTGAACAAAAACCCACTTATAGAATTTAGAGTTGTGGGGGCTGGCTGTAGCCCAGTGGATAGGACGCCGGTTCACCACATGGGAGGCCCCGGGTTCGGTTCCCGGGGACCTCTCCGAGTGGGCAGACCGCCTTGAGAGGGCAAGCCACCGTAGGCGGAGCAGTGCCTCCGTGGGCAGGGCAAAAAGCTGCCACAAGCAGGGCAAGTCACCCACGAACGGGGCAGAGCCACTTGCCGCAAACGGGGCAGAGCCGCCCATGAGCGGGGCAAGCCGCCTGCACGGTGGCCTGACTCGGCGCATCGCCGCAACGGGGGGAGACAAAGCAGACATAGAAGAACACAAGAAATGAACACACAGCAAGAGCAAGCAGAAAGGGGGAGAAAGAGAAAAAAAAAGAATTTAGAGTTGTGTTAGAGAATGCAAAGATGCATGATGCTGATGCTGATCATCGTCAAGCACAGAGTGATAGAGATGCCATTGCTCAACACTTACTTTCCTTCTGAGATGAAGAGATGACCATCTGTCTTTCTGCTTGCAAGCAGTTTTTTATTTAAAAAACATATACACTTTATCTCCCCATGCTAATATGTTTCCCCTTAAATTTAAAATTTTAAAAGATTGTAAAAATGAATTCCATTATATGGCAATGATAAATCAGCAGCAGATCTAAAACACTAACATTATGACAGCAAGTTTATACATGATATTCTTTTTAAAAAATTGGCTTTTTCCTTGTAAATTGTGAAATCTTGATTTTAAAGATAACATATTATAACTTCAAAGCCATGAGACTATAACATCATTGCATATATTTTGCCTCAAGGCAATCCATCCATTTATAAAAGGAACTAAAATCCAGGAACATGATGTACAACAAAATAACTTATTTAAAATAGAATACATTGGTTATAAACCTGGTTTTACAATTTACAAGCCATGGCCTTGTATAACTCTCTTAATCTCTCTAGTTCTTAGTTTCCTCATCTGTAAAATAATATTACTAAACAAGATCAATAATTGTTAATAAAGCAATTATAGCAGTTATTAGCATCATCTATATGTCAATAATGCTTCACATCAGCTCTATGAGATAAGAACTTATAGTACCTCATCGAGTGTAACAAGTCCAAGGCCAGAAAAGTAGTAGATGCCAGAGATGGGATATACACCGAGATCTGTTTACTTTCCAACCTTATGTTAGCACCCACTACCTTAACATTAACCAAGAGTATTGGACTTCTATTTCAGGAATGGGAGGAATATGCTTTAGATGATGAATGTAAAAAACTGTGTTGGCAAGCTGAAGGAGAAATAGGGGTTGCTGAAAGCTGATATATTAATAATCAAAGAAAATAGTTAATATCCTTAAGGTAGGTTTGGGGCTGAGTGACAGTAGGTAAGTAACCAGAACTGTGTGTGTGTGTGTGTGTGTGAGTATGCACATGCACATCTGATTGTAAAATAACCCGATCATTAAGAAAATATGATATTCAAAAAAAGAGAAATATACTTAAAATAATTCTAGAAAATCCTGTATTCTAAGGTAGTATGAAGCCTATATATGTTTTTAAAAAAAGATGAAGAAGTTAAATAGAATAGTTGTAATGCAACAAAAGAAAGACACACCCAAAGCCATAAACACTTAAAAGTAGGTATTATAGAGGTTTTCTAATTGATTCGGTAGGTACATTTCAGCACAGCATACCCCTCCACTCCATATGTGGGAGTAGCAAATGAAGAAATTATTCTGAAAAATCTCATTATTACCACCCAACTTGGAGGAAAATCAGTCAGGAAAGAAGCTTACTCAGCCTTGGAAAGCATGAAACCCCTTGCCTTAACTTCACCCTTTCAAACCAAATGCAGATGGCAGTTTTGAGCAGCAAATTCTACTGGCAGAAATAGAGAGCACATATCAAGGATGCCTCTCCACAGATTTCCACATCACCAAGAGTCAGGTGAGACTCTCAGTACTCTGTGCTCTTACCATTCTCCCTCCAACATTCACTTCTACTGTGCTGTCATGGGAGTATGAACACTAATCTTATCAAATTCAATGGCACTTTTCATGTCAGCCACCACAGGAAGCTTATGATTTTCAGACCAATCTTCATTCTTAAAACTCTATTCTCCATATAGCTCTAGAGACCACATTTCCTAATGCCAACTCCCACCCTAATCATTTTCTGAAATTCTTTACTCTGTATTCTAAAACCCAAATGTGGTCAAAGGCAAAATTTGTCAATATCTTTATTTTCTTGCTCTGAAACTTAGCCATTGCCTGAGGAATATTGCTATCCAGTTCTGTCAAGTGATGATGTTTTTTCTGCCACACCCTTTCTGATCTCTGTGTTTAGGGTTGTGGTAGCAAAAAGTAGGTACTATGGAAGTAGGCACTTCTTCCTCATTGTTGTTTCTAAAACTTTTTCTGTTTCTTTCTATTCTCTACAAAATAATCAGATTTGACTCTCATTTTATTCTATCACCCACTACCTTCCCTTTAGTTTTCTTTGACTCATTTCTTAACATTTATTTTCCTCATTTTTCTCTCTTGAGCTCATTCATTTCAGGAGTTTCTCCTGAACTGCTCTTGGCTAGGTCCCCAGTGACTCCACCTTGCTAAATCCAATGTCCAATTAATTCTCAACTCTCACCTTAATTGAACCATTTGGAAATAGTTGACCATTCTTGTTGAAACATTTTCTTCACTTGATCTCAGAATACCACATACTCCTTTTTCTTCCTTCCTCTCTGGCTGTTTTATCTAATACTTCTTCATTGTTTTGTTTTCTTTCCAACTCTCTATATTCTATATATTGTAGTGTCCCAGAGATCTTGAAATTTATACTTTCCCTAAGTGTATTTCTACTAACAATTTTAATGGCTTTATCTGATCAACACAATCAAGTTATTTTGACCAAGGTACAAAGGCAATTCAAAGGTGAAAGGATTATCTTTTCAATAAATGGTGCTGGAAAAATTGGACATTCATAGGCCAAAATATAAGCCTTATGTAGCAGCTTGATATTTATGAATTCCACAAAAAATATTGATTATGTTTGTAAACTGGTCTGTTCCTCCAGACATAATATCCTTTGATGGTATTAAATTCAAAGGTTTTACGTTGACTTGATTAAATCAAGATTAGGGTTTTGATTCAACCACTCAGTAGGGCATGACTCAGGGTTGAGCCCCCACCCCCCTGGTGGGCTGATATAAACAGATGCTTACTCAAGAAGACACACAGAAGAAGATATACAAGAGGAAGAGAGAGAGAGAGCTCCACAAACATGGCAAAGGATAGAACTTTGATCCTGTGGCCCTGGGAAGAGATATGAGCCATTTGCCTGATAGTTTGCAGTGCTGAGAAAGCCCAGAAAGAAACAATCACTATGCCAGCCTGGGGTTGAGAGAGAGGAAGGCTGAACTCTCACAGAGATCAGCAACCAAGTTGCTTCAACAAATGTCAACTGACTTTGGTGAGAAATCTACCTTGAGTTGCACTCTTAGGGGTGTGTAATTATAAGCTTTTACCCCAAATAAATACCCTTTATAAAAGCCACCCCTTTTATACTTTGCATCAGCACCGCTTTGGCTGACAATTACAACTTAATTTATACTTCACATATAACAAAATTAACTCAAAATATATCATAGAACTATATAAAACTTATATAAGAAAACATAGGTGAAACTCTGTGTAAACTTGAGTGTAGTTATGAGGTATTAGTTATGATGTCAAAGCATGATCCATAAAAAATTGATAAATTGGAAGTAATCAAAATTAAAACTCTGGGAAAGATTCTGTTAAGAGAACAAAAGGACAAATTGTGAACTGGGGGGAAAATTTGCAAAATCACTTATTTGACAAAGAACATATATCTAGAATATAGTTTTTAAAACTCTAAAACTTCAGTAATTAAGAAACAACAAAAAATGGCCCAAACATCTTCAACCAAGAAAGTGTACAATCACAAGCATATGCAAAGATACTCAACATCATTAACCATTAGGAAAATGCATATTAAAACCATAATGAAATACCAATACACACCTATTAAAAAGGGCTAAAATTAAAAATATATATAAATGCTGGTGAGCATGTGCAGCACCAGAAACTGTCACTCATTGCTTGTGGGAATGCAAAAGGGTACAGCTGCACTGGAAAATATTTTGCCTGTTTCTTATTAAGTTAAACATATACTTACCTTATGACCTAGAAATACCATTCCCAGGTATGTACTCAGAAGAATTAAAGATTTCTGTTTTCACAAAAACCCATTTGCAAATATTGATAACAATTTTATTCAGGATAACCCAATGCTGCAGATGACAAAGATGTTTTATAAAAAGTGAAAATTAATCCATATAACTTGTGGTACAATGGAACACTGTACAAAATAACAGTGCTGATACTTAAGCAAATTGCATAAGTTGAGATTCACATTTACCCAGGCTTTCTGCCAGGCAGCAGTCTCCAAATCAACTGCAAGTGTGGTACCAAAGTAGAGTGCAGCAGTCTCAATGGGTGAAGCAAAAATGATCAGATTTTGGGGCTATTAAGGCAGATGGGATTTGCAGGGTAAGGCAGTGGAAAGTTGGGAGCTATAGAGGAGTCAAAAAATCTGCATAGGGGTTCCCTCCACTTTCTTGGCTAAATCCTAACCTGAGCATTTAGAGAGCAAGACTTAGCAGAGAACAGCGGCTGATGGAGTGGGAGCTGAAGAGAGATTTTCAAAGTATTTCAGTTCTGGAATGATAATGGATTTCTTGCTCAACCAGTGTTGAGGGACTTTAGTTTCAGTTGAGAGCTCAGTAAAGGCCTTATCTTCCTTTATGAATAAGGGCAGTGCTGTAGAAATAGAGAAAAAAACTGAAATAAAACCTACTGAAATAAACCCAATAGATCTAGATAATCTTTTAAAATTGCATGTTAAATGAAACTGATCACTCATTAGAGGATGATAACATAATGAGAATCTTTACAATCTATAATTCATAATGTTTTGCAGACAACAAAAATTACTAGACATGTGAACTAATAGAAAAAATGCAATCCATAATCAAGACAAAAAGCAGTGTGATTAAAGCAAATTTAGAGAAGAAACAGATGTTGAAATTAGAAGGCAACTTTAACAGCTATTGTAAAGCATATTTTAAAACCTAGGGGAACAGGCATAGCTCAGTGGTTTGAGCACTGCTACCCATGTACAAGGTCCTGGGTTCAATCCCCAGGTACCTCCTAAAACAAAAAAATAAACAAACAAAACTTAGTGAAAAGTATAGAGAAAATATGAGAGTAGGGAATTTCAAGCAGAGAAATTTAAACTCTTAAAAAGGCTAAATGGATATTCAAAACTGAAAAATAAAATTTCTAAAATGGATAATTCATTGGGCACAGTTGACAGCAGATTAAACATAGTAGACAAAAGGAACATAAAAACAGGTTAACAGGAATTATCTGAAACACAAAGAGAAACTAGAATGATAATGATGTAAATAATAATAATCAGAATAGAACATTCAAAGTGAATAAAAGAATATCAAATAGTGTGTAATTGGAATACCAGAAGTAAACAAGAGAGAGCAAGGGACAGAATACTTTAAGAGTTACAGGTGAAAATCTTCCAAAATTGTTGAAAGACATCAATAGCTAATCAATGAAGTCCAGGAAATCTCAAGTAGGATAAAAATAAAGACCAAACATTGGCACATCAAAATTAAATGACACACTAAATGAAATATTAAGATGTATAAGAAATTTTTAGACTGAAAAGAAATATTTCCAAATGGAATCCTGGAATGGATGGAAATAATGACAAAATCCATAAATAAAAAATATATGGTTAAATACTAAAGACTATTTTTGATTCCTTTAAAAACTCTACTGACCACTGAAAACAAAGTAAACTCAAAATATGCTGGAGAAAACCATATGTAGAATTAAAATATATTGCCTCAAGAGCACAATGGAAAGAATGTAGTGTAAATGGAATGTTATTGCTGTAAGATTATTATATTTTACATTGATATATTATTAATTTGAGGTAGACTATGGCTAAAGATGAATACTGTAATTTATGGAGAAATTCATGAAAAATATAATATGGTAAGGTACAACTAAAAACTAATAGACAAGACTGAGGAAAAAGAGAGTATTAAAAATACTTAATGAACTCATTAGAAGAAGGGATGGGAGGATTCTTATCAACACGTTATTCTTAAACCCAACCATATAAAAATTGCTTTACATATAATGGAACTGAATGCCTTAATAAAAATACTGAAATTATCAGTCAGGATAAAAACATAAGAGTGAACTAATATTATTTGTACATGAGAAACACTTTAAATATAAGGGCACCAATAGGTTGAAAGCTAGCAGAAAGAACACACTATCATGCAAATACTATGACAGAGCCTGAGTGGTTACATTAATATCAGACAAGCCAACTTAAATAAAAGGGGTATTATCAGATATAGAAATGTCATAATGATGAAAAGGGTCAATTCATCAGGAAGCAATAATAATCCTCAATGCATATGCACATAATAACATAGCTTTAAAATACATGAAGCAGAATTAACAGGACAGAAAGGAGAAACATACAATCTACAATTATTGTTGGAGATTTTAGCACT
>PVKH010006387.1:0-21075 GCA_004027955.1 Chaetophractus vellerosus | reverse complement strand
GGGGCCTCCCATGTGGTATGCCGGTGCCCTATCCACTGGGCTATCGAGCCGGCCCCCTCTACTTCAGATTTTAATGTGGGACTTTAAGTCAGAGGACAGGGCTGGGATCTTCATGTATTTGTCTTCCCACAATCCTCTAATTCCCTTTTCCCACAATCCACCCTGACAGAAAGGGCAAGCTCTCCTTTTCTATTTCCTCTCAGCCCTGGACATTTCCCAGGTATTCTCTTCCTCCATTCCTGGGGCTGTTAAGTACAAGGAAAAATATTCCAGCTGATTGATTAGAAAATTTAAATCAGAGATAATATTTTTACATGTGACATATCATATAGAACTATGGAGTTATTTGTCAACAGAAACATTGAGCTAAGCCGGTTATGAATTCCAGTGTGGTGTAGAGTACAACTTGAGTTGAGGCAAAGTAAAATGCTAAGCTGGCTCCAAAGTCTCCTGAATCTTTGATACAACCAAGTAAACCTACAAATGTTTCACTTTTTAACATGGGCTCACCTAAATGGGTGGGCACTGAGTTTTAAGAACCCAAAAGGCTTGTCACCTTTGCCTTGATCTAGGCTGATTTGACATGTTCCTACATTATGGAAACATGCAGTCAACACTGTGGCAGGTCTCCTTCTCTCCTATGGAGAGGCACATTATAGTAGATTCGTAGAATTTGAGATTTAGCTTTCTTGATCTTTGAATATTCTCAAAGATTGTGATGGTCTATGATATATGACAACCTATCATTTTACCAAGACATGAATCTCTGATTCATCTACTACAAGGTTAATGTGTAAGACCTTTGCTTAGCTGAGAGTTGGTTTAAGAACAACCAAGCATCTACACAGGCACAATTTTATTGTTGTGTGTGGTTTTGTAATCATTTTGTGGGTAAAATTATATGCTGTAGTCATGTTTTTAGATTTGGGATTCATAAAGTTCTCAGTATTTATCACTCAGGAATGTTAAGTATCTACTCGGTAAAAGTCACCCTCCTATTTTCACAAGAAGCTAATATTGGTTGAGGCAACTGTGAGGTTGGGAATGATAAGGCAGTCAAGCCTATTTAAGACTACTTCCAAAGAGTCTGACATCCTGAGATGATGACGACTAACCACTTGGCTTGGAATAACTCAGAAAAACATAGATTGCTTAGCCTGCACCAGATAAAGTGGACAGTTTGAGCAAAGTTTTTACTTTCAGGTCATGAATGTTGCCAGAGCTAATGAAAATAAATTTGTCTGAGAGCTTGAAAGAAGCAACCCAGGCCATGAAAACCTGGAAGATTTTGTAGGTACATTCAAGGCCACAGAAGTAATCAACTCTATTGGGTTCTACCTCCTTTTATGATATCCTATGCATTTTTCTATCTATTATAATTTTCTTCTGTGTGCAGGAGGCTTATATCCTGTTCTTCCCTGACTTTCTCTAGATAACCTGAGACAGGATGCAAAAGTTTACAGGGGAAGAAATATTATTCTATGACACCATAACCACCTTTATAACATGGTCTAATGGAAAGGGTAAGATCCAGAAGAACCAAATTCCCCTTTAACAAGTATAATAGTAATAGCTAAAGTCTATTGAATGCTTGCTCTGTGCCAGGAACTGTTCTAAGAATTTTCTAGTAACTTATTTAATCCTCAAATTACCCTATGCTGTAGATTATTTCCTCCAAACAATGCCTTATATATTAGACAACTTTAGTATTATCTACCAAGCTCAAACTTTTCTGGTATTGACCCGTTTCCCCAAGATGGGTTTTGATTATACAAGCCCATAATTCCTTATCCAAACCTTGGGGCCTGATGTATACTGAGACTCAGAAAATTTAAGATTTTAGAAATGTGATAAGATGCATATATTGTATATTATATAACACCCCTGGCATGGTCTGCTTAGCATCTCATAATTAAACTCAGATTTCTTCAGCAAAATTATGAATATTCATTTAATATGGACATTAAAGATTAAATTCACCTCATTCAGTTTTTTTGTTTTGTTTTGTTTTTAATATAATAAACTTTATTTTTAAAGAGGTTTAAGATTACAGAAAAGTTACATCAAAGGTATGAGGAATTCCCACTTACCCCCTCCCTCTCCCACATCAACCCCTATTTTTTTCAAATGTAGCAGTGCAATTATGATGTATCTGTAAAAGCCACTCATTAAAAAAATGAACATTTAAAAAATGACTCACTTGTGGTAAGGACTAACCTACCTATGGAAATAATCTAAAAAATAAAACCATCATTGTGACATTTATCAGTATTTCACACTTCTAACAAATACTGAAGGAGGCAACTACAATTGTTTTAACTTCTTTAAAGCCAAAAACTTAAGCACAAATCAGAATTAAGAGAAACTTCAGAATGTTTATATTTGCATGCATTTTTGGCTGAACTCTCAAAGCCTCTAAATATAACAAAACCACAACTTTGAATCAAGATGAATATTAAAAATATTTAAGCCTTGTGACAAACTTACTCTACAGAAGTAGGGAAAACTGAATAGCAACATCAGTACATTTCTATGAGAGAAAGCAATCACTTATTTTCCTTATCATAAAACAAAAGTCGAACATTTTAAAAACACTGACCAAGTTATTTACTATTCAAGAATTTGCTTTTCAAGTTGTGTCTTTAAAATGTATCCATCCATATATTGGGATTAAATTAAATTTATACATCAAAAACATTTTGCTCAGAATTCTAATCTTAAGTATAAACCATAACTTATCAAAGCATAATCCAAACACTATACAATAATGCTACCACTTAGATTTATATGCTTCTGAAAAACTTATCTTACAAACAGGAGTTTTGCTCTGTTTCTCCAGAATAAATGTCCCTATTCTAAAACTTTAAATGATAATAAAAAAAAACCAAATTCAAATAATTCATGCTATGTATTTTCCTTCATCGGGCTTTGATAAAAACAGAGCACTCTGGTATGGGAGCATCATCTTCCTTCTCAGTTACAGTCTCTACAGTCCCAGAAGCAGACACAATAACCATTGTTTTGTTTGTTGGAGCTGTCTTCTGTTTTCTCAGTAATAGCTACACAAACAGTAACAATCTCATCTCTTTCAAAGTCACAGTCAGGAATTGACTTTGGTGAGAAATCTATTATTTCTGCTCATGATTCACTCTTTTTAATCCTCTGTGCCACTTTCTGATGCTCCTGGAGCATTCTTGCCCACGAAGGGTGTGATGGTTAGGCTAATGTGTCAACTCGGCCAGGTTAATTGTGTCCAGGTATTAGGTCCAGCAAGCACTGGGCTAATTGTAATACAAGAGCATTTATGGACTTTGATCACCAGTGAGTTTACTGCATGGATGGCTGATTACATCTGCATCAATCAGGGAAATTGGATCAAGAATGCATGATGCTTTTATCCAATCAGTTGAATGCCATAAAAGGGAGGTGATTTCAACATTCAGAGAGAATTTCCCAGCTCGTCATTTGACAGCCAGCTTCTCCCAGAAACTCATCAAGGACCCTTCATCGGTCTTTCCTCAGAGCCCCTGGCTTGCAGCTGCCTGCAGAACCTGGACTTGTGCATCCCCACGGTCATGTGAGAGACTCTTATAAAATCTTACATTATTGACAGGTATCTCCTGTTGATTCTGTTTTCTGAGAGAACCCTGACTAATACAAAGGGTCTTCTTTCCATATTTCAGGGTTCACTGGATAGATGCAAAGGGCTACTTGAAAATTTCGAATTGTGTCATCCACTTTGTCCTTCGGCTCTCTGTTGTCATAGTGTTCTATTCTCTGTCTTCTTATCCTTTAGTTTACCCTTCCTAATAATCTTCATTTGTAAACTCTTCTCAAAATCTCTCGGCCTTGTTTTTACCTTTCAGACTGCAGCACCCCCTTTACTATCTCTTGCAGATCTGGTCTTTTGGTAACATATTTGATCAGTCTTTGCTTGTCTGTGAAGACTATGAACTCATCCTCATTTCTGAAGGACAGTTTTGCTGGATACAGAATTCTTGGCTGGCAGTTTTTCTCTTTCAGTACCTTAAATACATCATATCACTTTATCTCCTTCATGGTTTCTGATGAGAGGTTGGCACTAAATTGAACCAAGTTTCCCTTGTATTTGCTGCTTTGCTTTTCTCTTGCTGCTTTCAGAATCCTCTCTTTATCTCTGATATTTCTCATTCTGAATGGTAGGTGTCTCGGAGTAGGTCTATTTGGATTTCTTCTGTTTGGAGTTGTGTTGTCCTTCTTGGATATTGATATTTATGTCCTTCATAAGGGTTGTGAAGTTTTTGGTCATTATTTCCTCAAATATTTTTTTCTGCCCTTTTCCCATTCTCTTCTCCTTCTGGGACATCAATAATGCGAATGTTTGTGTGTTTTTAATTGTCATTCAATTCCCTGAGACTCCATTCCATTTTTTCCATTCTTTTCTCTTTCTGTTCTCCTTTTACAGTTTAGGTGTTCTATCTTCAAAATCACTAATTCTGTCTTTGAGCAATTCAAAAATGCTCTTATGTGCCTCTAATGTATTTTTTTTTAATATGGTGTTACAGATGTGTTTTTTTAAGATTTATTTTTATTTATTTATTCCCCCCCAATGCATTCTTAATCCCATCCAATGTGTCTTTTATTCCCATAAGGCCTGTTACTTTTCTTTGCAGACTTTCAAATTGTTCTTTATGCTCATTCAGTGTCTTCTTAATATCTTTGATCTCTTTTGACATATTTTCTTTCAATTCCTTGAATTGATTTAGGAGATTTGTGTGTTGTCATTGATTGTCTTAAATCCTGTACCTCCTCAGGATATACAGTATGTTCCTTTGGCTGGGCCATCTCTTCCTGTTTCCTAGTTTGGATTGTAATTTTTTGTTGATGTCAAGGCCTCTGAATATGTTTGTGTATTTACTCTGATGGCTAATTTCTCTCTCTTGCCCCGCCCCCCAGCTCTTCTTTGATATTTGGTTCAAATTTTTCTCAGCCTTTAAAATTGCCCAGGTTAAATTTTCAAAATCATGCCAGGGACTCACTAGTGGGGTGCAGATTTTCTCCCAGCAGTTGGATACAGAGAGTGGGAAGTTTTTTCCCATGCAGTTTCCAGACTGGCCAGCAGATGGCACTTGTCAGCACACCTCTCCAGAGGTGTTTCCGTCTTGGCTTTCCTGTGTTCCTGTGTTGAATTTCCAGATTGGAGATTCAAAGCAGGCTCTGCTGGCAGAATTCACTGAAGAAAAACACCCTGACCTCCCCTCCCTTTTCCCTTAAAACAACTGATAGGGAGTAAGGTGTCTGTTCCCCTCTCAGTTGGCTAGAGTGAGCCAGGGGGTTCACCCCAGATTAATATCTTGGGGGTTGGGGAGGGGAGCCCTTCCCTGCTGCCACTGGGGCTTGGTAACTCATGTTTGTCTTTCGAGCTTCTTCATCTCTCTGTCCCTCTCCTTCCTGGGAGTTGTGTAGCACAGTCCTGGTCTGCTGACCCACAAAGCAGGTCCCTCAGACAGCTTTTGGCTCTTTCCCCATTGTTTTTGTGAGAGCATTCAGCTCTGCCTGTTAGTCTGTCACCATCTTCCCCGTCCTCATTCAGTTTTAATCTTTTCCTTTGCATGGACCATCACTTCCTATTTCTTTGTATGTTTTGTAATCTTTTGTTGAAAACTATACATTTTGATATTTTAGTGTGTTATTGCTGGAATTTAGACTCTGAGGTATTTGTTCTTTAAGCTTGTATTTAGCAAGTGTTATGTGAGAGCTTCTTTGAATGCTAGTAGCTTACCAAAAAAATAAAAGAAGTGAAAAAAGAAACCTTTCCTAGTCTTTGCAGATTGACCTGTGTGAGTGCCCTCCTTCAGGGCTTCTCCATATAATGTGTTTGGAGAATAACTCCAGGCCAAAGCTTAGAGGCTTCCCTTTTTCTTTCTGAGTATGCCTCTTGACTTGGGCAAGCACGTTTGGCCTTAGGAATTCCCCCTTTTACACAGATATGAATGTCCCCTCTTGCCTAGGATACAGTTTCCTCATGGTCTCAGGCACTGTATGTTCTACAGCCAGCAATCCTTTGCCCCAGGCAGCTATGACTTGAATGCTTTCCCACAGCATTCTATAGGAGAGCGTGGTAAGCTGGAGAGCTTAGAGAGCTGTCTTCTACACTCAGGGCAAGTTCTGGGGTGGCAAGTTCCTCAGGTCACTGCCAGACAGATTGGTCCAGACATTCATGCTCCCAGTATATGTATGAAGGTTACTCTGCTCCCTCCAGAACTGGGACCAGGGATCTGTCTAGAAGAATGGGTCGGCTCTGCTCATAGCTGGTGAGAGGTGGGGAAGGGTCAGCTAGGATGTCATGAGATCCTACTGCTTTTAAGTGTCCTTTTACTTGATTTGGTGCTCTCCTTATCACTGCAATCCTTTAACTGCTATCTGGAGGTTTAAAAAAGATGTTTATTCCAATGCTCGCTGTTTGTTCAAAGCTTCTGTGGGGTGATGGAACCTGAAGCATCTCACTCCACCATCTTGATCCTTTTATCTGACTTTTGGTTATAACCATCTTAGTGGGTGTGAAGTGGTAGCTCATGTAGTTTTGATTTATATTTCCCTGAGGACTAATGATCCTGAGCATCTTTTCATCTGCTTATTAACTTTTTATCAATCTTGTTTGGAGAAATGTCTATGCAGATCCTTTGATCATTTTTAATTGCCTATTTGTCTTTTAAAAAGTAAATTGTAAGAATTCTTATATATTATGGATAACAATCCCTTAGCAGATATATGATTTGCAATATTTTATCCTCTTATGTAGGTTGTCTTTCACTTTTTTAATGGTGTCCTTTGAAGCAGGAACTTTAAAAAAAATGGTTTTCTTAAATTTATTTATTTTTTAAACATAACACAAGGAAGGTGTTAAAAATGATGTAATAGCTCAAAAATATGGAATGCTCCATGAATTTGTGTGTCCTCCTTGCATGGGGGCCATGATAATCTTCTCTGTACTGTTCCAATTTTAGTGTATGTGCTGCTGAAGTGAGCAACAGAAATGTTTTTGATTTTATTGAAGTCCAATTTATATTTTTGTCACTTTGTGCTTTTGATGTCATATCTAAGAAATCATTGCATAATCCAAGATCATGAAAATTTACTCCTGTTTTTTCTTCCAGGAGTTTTATAGTTTTAGCTCTTAAATTTAGGTCTCATAAATTTTGAGTTAATTTTTATAAATGGTGTGAGGTACCCAAGTTAGGTTTTGCTACCATATGAGTTAGGAAAAAACTTTCAACTTCAGAGATTTTTGGATTTTGGAAGTATATTTAAGGATGTAGTCTTGTATGATCTTCCCTCTGACTACAGCTGATCAAAATGTATGTGGATGGGGAGCAGATATAGCTCAGTGGTTGAGTGCCTGCTTCCCATGTACGAGGTCCCAGGTTCAATCCCCTGTACCTCCTAAAAACAAAACAAAACAAAACAAAACTAAACTAAACTAAAATGTATGTGGATAAGAGAATTGTGAGAGGATGGCATCAGATTAGGTAGGCAGGGCTCAACTCTCTCACAAAAACAATGGATAAAGAGCCAAAAGCTGCCTGAGAGATCTGTTTTGGGGATCAGCAGACCAGAAGAGTGCTTCACAACTCCCAGGAGGGTGAGGGACTGAGAGATGAAGAAGCAAAACAACAAATGTGAGTTACCAAACCTCCCAGGTGGCTGGGAAGGGTTCCCTTTCCCCAACCCCATGATGTTAAGCTAGGGTAAAATCCCTGGCTTGCTGTAACTGACTAAGAGGGGAACAGACATCTTCCTCCCTGTCAGCTGTTATAAGGGAAAAGGGAGGGGGGATTGGGGGAGCTTTTCTTCAGTGAATTTGGCCAGCAGAGCCTACTTTGAATCTCAGCTCTGGCCACACCAAAACATAGGAAAATGGAGTTGAAACACCTCTGTGGAAAGGTGTGCTAATGAGCACCATCTGCTGGCTGATCTGGAAATTGCATGGACAAAAACTGCTTTTTGTTCACTCTGTACCCTAACTCCTGGGAGAAAATCAGTGCCCCGTTAGTACGTCCCTGGCATGATTTTGATAACTTAAGCTGGGCAATTTTAAAGGCTGAGAATAAGTTGAACAAAATATCAAAGAAGAGCCATGATAAAAACCACTAGGCAAAAGAGAGAAATTGAGACAGTAAATTCACCAACATATTCAGATGCCTAGACATCAGCAAACAGTTACAAGCCATACTAGGAATCAGGAAGAAATGGCCTAGCCAAAGGAACAAACCATATATCCTGAAGAGATACAGGATTTAAGACAATTAATCAATGACAATCACATAAATCTCCTAAATCAGTTCAAGGAATTGAAAGAAAATATGACTAAAGAGATCAAAGATATTAAGAAGACACTGAATGAGCATAAAGAACAACTTGAAAGCCTGCAAAGAAAAGTAACAGCTCTTATGAGAATGAAAGACACAATGGATGGGATAAAAATATATTAGAGGCACATAAGAGAAGATTTGAATTGCTTGAAGACAGAATTAGTGATTTAAAAGACAGAATACCTAAACTGCAAAAGACAGGAGAAAAGAAAGAGAAGAGAATGGAAAAAATGGAACAGGGTCTCAGGGAATTGAATGAAAATGTGAAACACAAACATATGCATTATTGGTATCCCAGAAGGAAAAGAAAATGGAAAAGGGGCAGAAAGAATATTTGAAGAAGCAATAGCCAAAAACTTCCTGACCCTTAGGAAACACATAAATATCAATATCCAAGAAGAACAATACACACCAAACAGAATAAATCTGAATAAACCTACTGTGAGATACCTACTATTCAGAATGACAAATATCAGAGATAAAGAGAGGATACTGAAAGCAGCAAGAGAAAAGAAGAGCATCACACACAAGGGAACCTCGATAAGATTAAGTTGTGACCTCACATCAGAAACTACGGAGGCAAGAAGAAAGGTGCATGATGTACTTAAGGTTCTGAAAGACTAAAACTGCCAGCCAAGAGCTCTGTATCTCGCAAAACTGTCCTTCAAAAATGAATGTGGGTTCAAAGTCTTCACAGACAAACAAAAACTGATCAACTATGTTATCAAAGACCAGAATTACAAGAGATACTAAAGGGAGTGCTGCAGCCAGAAAGGAAAAAACAAGGGCGATAGACTTGGAGAAGAGTGTAGACATGAAGATTGTTAGGAATGGTAAATTAACCAGTAAAAAGACAGACAATAGTAAGATATGGCCAAAGAAAGCCAAAGGACAAAATGGATGAAGTAAGTAATGCCTTTACAGTAATAATATTGAATGTTAATGGCTTGAATTCCTCAATCAAAAGACATAGAGTAATAAAAAGGAATAAAAAATATAAGCTATCTATATTTTGTCTACAAAAGATTCACCTTAGATGTAAGGACAAAATTAAATGTGAAAGGTTGGAAAAAGATATTCCATGCAAATAGTAACCAAAATAGAGCTGAAGTAGTGATACTAATATCAGACAAAATAGATTTTAAATGCAAAACTGTTATAAGGGTTAAAGAACATCATTATATATTAATAAATTGGGCAATTCACCAAGGTGAAATAACTATACTAAATATTTATGCACTTAACCTGAATGCCCCAAGATACATGAGGCACACATAGGCAGAACTGAAGGGAGAAAGGGATGTCTCTACAATAATAGTTGGAGACTTCAATACACCACTCTCAGTATTGGACAGAACATCTGGACAGAGGATAAATAAAGAAACAGAGAGCTTGAATAATATGATAAATGAGTTAGACCTAACAGACATCTACATAGCACTGCACCTCCAAACAGCAGGATATACATTCTTTTAAAGTGCTCATGGAACCTTCTCCAAGACAGACCATATGTTGGGTCACAAAACAAGTCTCAATAAATTTAAAAAGACTGCAATTATACAAAATACTTTCTCTGATCATAACAAAATGAAACTGGAAATCAACAATGTTCAGAAAAATGGAGAATTCATAAATATATGGAGATTAAACAACACACTATGAACGACTGTATGCCAAAAACTAGAGAATATCGATGAGATGGACAAATTCCTAGAAACACATGAACCACTACACTGACCCTAGAAGAAATAGAAGACCTCAACAAACCAATGACAAGTGAAGAGATCGAAACAGTCATCAAAAACCTCCCAAAGATGAAAAGCCCAGGACCAGATGCCTTCACAGGTGAATTCTACCAATCATCCAAACATGATCTAATACCAATATTGCTCAAGCTCTTCCAAAAAATTGAACATGAAAGAATGCTACCAATCTCATTCTATGAAGTCAAATCACCCTAATACCAAAATCAGACCCAGATACTATGAAAAAAGGAAATTACAGGGGAACCGGCTGTAGCTCAATTGGTAGGACTCCGGTTTACCACATGGGAGGCCCCGGGTTCGGTTCCCTGGGCCTCTTCGAACAGGCAGACCGTCTCGAGAAGGCAAGCCACCGCGGGCAGGCAAGCCACCATGGGCAGGGCAAGCCGCCGCGAGCAGGGCAAGCCGCGGCAAGCAGGCAGGCCGCTGCGCGGTGAGCTGACTCGGCGGGTCGCCGCAGTGGGGGGAGATGAGCAGACACAGAAGAATGAAAAAAAAAATGAACACAGCAAGAGCAAGCAGAAAGGGGGGGATATATAATAAAATTAAAATAAAATAAAATAAAAAAGAAAATTACAGACCAATATCTCTAATGAATATAGATGCAAAACTCTCAACAAAATAATTGCAAACTGAATACAAAAGCACATTAAAAAAATTACACAGCACAATCAAGTGGGTTTTATCCAGGTATGCAAGGGTGGTTCAACACAAGAAAATCAATTAGTGTAATAAACCACATTGATAAATTGAAGAAGAAAAAAAATCACATGATTCTCTTGATTGATGCAGAAAAGGCATTTGACAAAATGCACACCCTTTCTTGATAAAAAGCACTCCAAAAGTTGGGAATAGAAGGAAGCTTTCTCAATATGGTAAAGTTCATATATTAAAAGCCTACAGCTAGCATTGTACTCAATGGTGAAAGCCTGAAAGCTTTCTCGCTGAGGTCTGGAACAAGACAAGGATGCCCACTGTCACCATTGTTGTTCAAAATTGTGCTAGAAATTCTAGCTAGAGCAACTAGGCTAGATAAAAAAATAAAAGGCACCCAAACAGGAAAGGAAGAAGTAAAACTTTCACTATTCGCTGATGATATCATCCTATATCTAGAAAATCCTGAAAAATCCACAACAAACCTACCCAAATTTTAGATGAGTGCAGCAAAATGGCAGAATACAAGATTAAGATTCAAAAACCAATAGTGTTTCTATACACTACTGATGTGCAATCTGAGGAGTAAATCAGAAAAAAATTCCATTTACAATAGCAACTAAAAGAATAAAATATTTAGGAATAAATTTAACCAAGGACACAAAGTACCTGTATTCAGAAAACTACAAAACATTGCTAAAATAAACCAAAGAAGACTTAAATAAATGGAAGGACGTTGTGTTAATGGATTGGAAGACTAAATATTGCTAAGATGTCAATTCTACCAAAACTAATTTATAGATTTATTGCAATCCCAATAAAAATCCCAAGAGCCTTTTTTGCAGAAATGGAAAATCCAATTTTATTTGGAAGGGTAAGGGGCCCCAAATAGCCAAAACTTTCTTAAAAAAGAAGAATGAAGTTGGAGGACTCTCACTTCCTGACTTTAAAACATATGACTTAGCTACAGTGGTGAAAACAGCATGGTACTGGCATAAAGACAGACAGATTGACCAATGGAACCAAATCAAGAACTCAGAAATAGATCCTCACATCTACAGTCAAGTGACTTTTAACAAGGCTGTCAAGCCCTCCCAGCTGGGCCAGAACAGCCTGTTCAACAAATGTGCTGGGAAAACTGGATAGCTATATCCAAAAGAAAGAACAAGGACCCCTATCTCATATCTTATACAAAAATTAACTCAAAATGGATCAAAGACCTAAATATAAAAGTGACAACCTTAAAACTCCTACAAGAAAATGTAGGAAAACATCTTCAAGCTCTTGTGGTAGCTGGTACTTTCTTAAACTTTACCCCCAAAGCACGAGAAACAAAAGAAAAAATAGATACATGGGACCTCCTCAAAAGTAAACACTTGTGCACCTCAAAGGACTTTGTCAAAAGGATAAAAAGGCAGTGGGAGAAAACATTTGGTAATCACATATCTGAGAAGGGTTTAATATCCATAAAATATAAAGAGATCATACAACTCAACAAGAAAAAGACAAATGACCCAGTTAAATAATGGGCAAAAGACTCGAAAAGACAGTTGTCCAAAGAAGAAATACAAATGGCGGAGAAACACATGAAAAATTGTTCAACATCATTGGAAAACTGTAAATGTTGGAAAGGATATGGAGAGATAGGAACGCTTATTCACTGTTGGTGGGAATGTAGAATGGTACAGCCACTGTGGAGGACTGTTTGGCAGTTGTTAAGGAATTTGAATATAGACTTGCCATGGGACCCAGAAATACCATCGCTAGGTATATACCCAGAAGAACTGAGAGCAGAGACACGAATAGACATCTGCACACCAATGTTCATAGTAGAGTTATTCACGATTGCCAAAAATAGGAAACAACCCAGGTGTCCATCAATAGATGAATAGATAAACAAATTGTGGTGTATACACATGAAGGAATATATTATGCAGTGGTAAGAAGAAATGAAGTCGCGAAGCATATGACAACATGGATAAACCTGGAGGACCTTATGTTGAGTAAGCAAGCCAGACACAAATGCTGTATGATTACACTATTATGAACTAAATATATTATGTAAACTTATGGTATTAATAATTAGACTATAGGTCATTAGAAAATATAATGAGGGTAGAGACTGGAAAGCTGATGGTTAATCTGTGCAGAATTCTTCTAAAAATTGGAAATGAATGGAAATGGTGAAAACACATCATGGTACTTGTGACTATTATAGCTGTTATATGGATATGACAGTGGTTGAAAGGCAAAGTCTTTTTATTTATTTATTTATTTTTATTTTTATTTTTTTAGGATAGATGGATTTACAAGGCAAAGTCTTTTTAGAAAGAAAACTAAAAATGTAACAAGGGACTGTATAACATAGTGAAACCTCATGTAAAATATGAAGATGGGCGATATTGCATATATAAGGCTGTTTTTATTAAATATAAATACAAATAAACTAGAGAGAAGGAAACATAATAGCAGCTATGTACAGCAGGGGAAGCATAGAGAGATTGAGAGGTGATGAGTTTTGTTTGTTTGGTTTTTGTTTATTATTATTATTATTACTGGAATAATGAAAATGCTCTAAAAATGATTGAAGTGAAGAATTCACAACTATGTAATTATACCATATATTATTGATTGTACACTTTGGATGGGTTTATGCATTAATATGTATCAAGAAAATTGATTTGTTAAAAAATATATATTGTAAGTTACCTGAAAAGATTACCATTTTAAGGACAATAGGCAGTATCTTTATTGTGTGATGGAAGCTTGGAATTGTTTTACAGATATTTTAGTGGTCCCCTTTAGTCTTGCAGATTTTGAGTGATGATTAATACTACTTACTCATTTTGGAAGGTCTGACTGAATAAAATAAAATATATGAATATGATTCAATTTGAGATGATAAATGTTTGGTTTAGTAGTGTGAATTATGTGCATCTTTTACAAGTAGTTGCATCTTTTACAGATCTGGCTCCCTACAGAGTTGTGTTTTTCTTCACAAATCTAGATTTAGGCTGCTCTAAAACAGAAAATAATCCTTATTTTCTATGGGAGTTGTGTGTTTCTTTGGCACAAATATTTGCTCAAAAGAGATTGGGAAAACCGACTCCAAGAAGACATGTATGTCTGAGCTTCTTTTTCCTTCACCCTGGGAGCAAGTCTTTAAAAAAACAACTGGATTGGGTCTGAAGTGGCTATGCCTAGGTCCTACTTAAGTCTGAATAAATCAGATTTTAGGGAATTATGCTGTCAAGTATCATGGCACCAGGTTTCACATCATGTGTTGCATTGCAGGAAATAGGAGATCTTTCCTGAGTAAATGGATATTCCCACTGTCATTCATCTTAGAAGAGGAAATGTGGCCCTTAGGTAGAGAGAACCAGCTGCTGCTCTGGTTGCATCTGCAGGGAGAGAGTGAGAGCTCATAACTTTGGGAGGAAAAGACAATATTGAAGGGACTCCAGACTTTGGGAGGGAAACTGTCATTTTACAATGCTGGAACCCTATCGGGGAAGTAGAGCTAGTTGATTCTAGGGCCATGACAGCTAAAATTTTTATTTTCAATAATCATCTTTTTCCTTGTTGTATTCCTTTTTTTTTTTTTTTTAAGGAGGAACTGGGGATTGAACCCAGGACCTCATACATGGGAAGCAGGTGCTCAACCACTGAGCTACATCTGTTCCTCAATGAGAATTGTTTTTTTCGTTTGCCTGTTTGTTTGCTTTTAGGAGGTTCTGGGGACCGAACCAGGGACCTTGTACTCCCTTCTATCTTAAAGTCAGCAGTAAAATTTGTAAACACTAAAGCTTCCTATAAACTGTACTTTGGGATTTGGGGGAGGTCCCTATGTCTACATTTGGGGCAAAGTGGGCAGCGAATACACCTGGCAGAATGGAGAAATGATTTTGAGACAGTAGGAAGAGACCTTGTGATAACCACAGAGCAGTAGTCCAGAGTAAGATATGGCAAGAAACAACAAGGATGTATTTGTGGAACGTGTAAGCATTTTCCAGGGAATCTTAGAAATATTACTTGGGGAGTGGATAGATTCTCTGAGGTCACATAAGATAGGGGCTTAGACTATGTTAGCTGGAGATTAAAGAGAATGGCAATCTTTTAAATTCTGGAGAACTTGGGGGATATTTGAAGGCTATGCTTGTAACCAAAGAGCATTGACTAAAGCAAACCACGATATGTTAGGACCTTTCAGTGGGCATGGATCTGGGGGGAAGCCCTGGCTTTGCAAGCCCTGGCAGGATAGGTCTGAATATGGGTAGTGAGAAGCTTTCCCAGATGCCACACCTTTAATTACAGCCTGGCAAACATGATAATATCACCTGTAGCCTGTCATGAATTGGTCTTTCCAAAGACTTGGTTCAAATCCACTTTAGTACTTCAGGTCCAAAATCAAGCTCTGTTTTGGGATGATGAAAATGTTGTAAAATTACATTGTGATGATCATTGCACAGCTCTGAAAATATACTAAAAATCACTGAAATATTCCCTTTATTTTTAAAAATCTTTTTGAACTATTCACTTTAAATGAATGGATTTTATAGTATATGAATTATATCTCAATGAAGCTGTTAAAAATTAAGCTCTGGATCTCTGGCCAGGGCACAATAAAAATAATGGTAGCTTATATTTATACAACATTCATTGTGTGCAATTGCATTGATCTAAATGCTTTATTCATAATCATGACAACAACCCTATTAGGTAGGTATTATCATTATCCCTCCTTTTACAGACAAGTAACATGAGACATAGAGAAGCTATGTAATTTTTCTCTCAGTTTCAAAGATTTTTAAGAGCCAAGATAAGAGCAGTGGTTCTGGCTTCAGATTCAGTGCCTTAACTGCTACCCTATAGTGCAGAAAGTGGTAGTGGGAGAGGATGATTGAATGCTGAAAAGGTTTGGGATAAAGTTATTACTGACGTGAATCAGAGGCTCTAGCATTTATCCATTGCTTTATAATATAGTATCCCAAAATGTGGGGGCTTAAAAATAACCATTTATTTAGTTCACGAGCCTGCTGCATGGTTCTTCTGGTCTGCGTCAGGCTTGGCTGCTTTTGGTGTGTGTTCAGTTTGTTGGCAGGGGTAGCTGGTCCTGGATGGATTCACTTGCATGTCTAGTTGTGGCTGGCTACCTACTAGGGTGGTGGGGGTAAGTGGGTCATGTGTCTCTCATCCTCTAGCAACCTAGTCTGGGCTTGTTCACACAGCTGCAGGATTCCAATAACATTCCAAGCTCCAGTGTACAAGTGTTCGTCAAGTCTCTGCTCAATGCTGCAATGCTACAAATGTCTCATGGGCCAAAGCAAATCATGTGGTCAACCCACATTCAAGGAGTGGAGAAATAGATTCCACTTCTTTATGGGAGGGAAAGAAGGTGTGGCCATTTTTGCAATCTACCATAGAAGGAGAGTTGAACGATGATTAAGGATTAATGAGAGGTTTTAGAGACGTGAATGAAATTAGAAATTATACTTTTGTGGTAGCACCATCCCCATGATTTTCTGCAATTTTCTGCAGCTCCTCTTCTTAGAGGCAGATTGTAGTAGTGGAGGTGAGAGAGAGAGAGACCTCTGGAATCAAAAATGGTGCCAAGATGAAGAAGGTGACGATGTACCAAGGGAGACGGTACCTGGTGGATAGGGTGATGCCCAGCTGAGGTGGCAGTGGTGCTTGACAGAGGCAGTAACCTCTACGAGAAGGTACCAGCAGAGACAACTACTTTCAGTGGGGTAGAATAGGCAAAATAACAGGGATTCCAGATAATCTTTGACTGGTTTTGTTTGTTATCACATGTGATGCATTCTTTAGGGCATCCATAAGTCTGAGCGTGAGATTTTGCAGGAGGACAGTGGTCTTGGAAGAGGAAGTGGGAGGAAAAGCCAGCAATACACTAAAGTTTTAATTCCATACACAAAAGAAACCATAATCCTCAAGAGGACATTGGCTTATATTTTTAATAAATTGGAAAGTTGAGTTAAGTAAGCATGCTTACTTTATTTTGTCATTTCTTTTTATATATTTGAGTGGGCCGCGTATAGGTGGAGAGTACTAGCAGGGTTATAACTTTAGCTTTGTGTTTATTTATTTATTTTTTATTTTTTATTTATTTTTTATGTATCTATATACATTTTTAGGATACATTGATTACATAAATGTTACACAGAGATTCCAGGAGTACCAGCTTTGTTATTCTCAAATGGGATAGGAGTGATTATGTAGTTAACTACCTCCATTGGAATGACCCCAAGGTTTCTGCTTTTCCATTTACAAGGTTATATATGTTTTAAATAAAGGTTTAGTATAATAAAATATAAGTTCTAAATAAGTGATCATTTTCAGATATCATCAGATATCTTTTTATCCATTTAAAAATGCCTTAGGGATTCTTTAGTGAATTTGATTTAACAGAACATCTTTGTTAAATAGAATAAAAGTAGTAACAAGACTTAAACCTAATATATTCAACCAAGGCACAAAAGCGTCTTTAAATGATAATAGTCACAACAGTAATGGGCATTTATTGAACACTTTTTATATTTTAGTCATGTGATAAACATTTACAAGTAGTGGTTCATTTAATTGTCACGGCATTCTATTGATAAATAGTAGTAAAAGTTATTGGTTGTATTTTAAAACTTTCTAAAATATTCTTTAAATGTAATAACAGTAAGGTCATTTCTACCATACAATTACTAAATCTGTTTCACAAATTTAAAACAGAGAAGACATCCTTAGCCCAAAGAGACTCAAATGATCTATTCAGATATTCCTTGAAGACTGCATGATAAAAATGTGTTATGCCATGTTATCTGTAATATTTTTGTTTCTTCCTTTTCACAGTAAATATCATCCAGTCAAATAAAAATAACAGAAATTATTTGATTTTGTACTTGATTATCTGCCAGGAGATACCCCTGGTATTTACTTTTTAAAAAATGTTCAGTTAAACTTTACTTTTTAAGATACTTAGTTTCTTAAATAATTAGTTTAGAAAATTTTATTAAATACTTTTAAGTCTTACTACTTCCATTCAACATTATTGTTGTGTATTATATTCTTTGAAATTTAAATGACAAAAATGACAGATGGAAATACATTTAAAATAGTTTATTAGCCATTTTAAATGGACTCAAGGAATAATTTATGATGTCATCAATTGAAACACGGTGGAATTCCAGTTATCCAAATCTTGTTTAACACTTATTCTGAATTATCCAGGTGAAAGGGCAGTACAATGTATATTTAGGCTATCGATAACATATAGATTATTTATTTTATTATCCCCTTCAGAATTCAGTCTAATCTCTCTTAAAGAGCTGAGTTGAATCATGAAGATATTTTATCTTCTTATGTTTTAGTTATTGAAGAAACACTTGTTATGTTTTTTGGAGAATCAAGTCTCCTCTCAAATTCTATTATTTTCAAATAGCAGTGATTCATTTTAGGCTTGAATCCCTCGAACTCACTCAGCAGTCTTTAGTGCTTTTTGCATACTTGACTTTATTGATCTTGCTGAAAATTAGAGGTCTAATTCCTTAGCCGTTTGGGGTTTGCAAAGCAATATAATCCATAGGCTTCTGCCTCTAGCTACTCCTTGCCCATTTCTGTAATTTTTACCTTGATGGATGATTGCAGGTCCCAGTAGATAAGCCCTAAACTTTAATCTTCCATTTATACCATGATACTGCCTTGGCAGGCCACTCAGTTTAGGTCTGTCATTTCTTTCTCTCTTTCTTTTTTTTTTTTTTTTTGAGAAGCAGCGGAATCAAGCTTTCAGGAACTCTAAAGACTGGACGTAAAACATTTAATTCTTATGTTCAAGGATTTAGCAGATGAAATTAACAGCAAATTGGAAATCTTAAAAAGTAACTAATTAAAAAAATAATACTAAGTAAATGTTAAAACAGAGTAACACATGGAGGGACCTGGGTTTGATTCCTGGGAACTCCCAGCCAAAAAAAAAAAAAAAAGATTTTGGGAACCAGCTGTGGCTCAATTGGTAGGGCTCTGGTTTACCACACGGGAGGCCCCGGGTTCAGTTCCCGGGGCCTCCTTGAGCAGGCAACCCGCCTTGAACAGTCAAGCCGCCGCGGGCTGGCAAGCCGCCGCAAAGCAAGCAAAGCTGCCATGAGCAGGCAAGCCACCGCGCGGTGATCTGACTCAGCGGGATGCCGCACCAGGGGGAGACAAGCAGACACAGAAAAATGCAAAAGCAAGATGAACACAGCAAGCACAAGCAGCAAGGGGGGGGGGATATATAAATAAATAAAAATAAATCTTGAAAAAAAAAGAACACAATTGAAAAACAAAGAACTAAATAAAGAGGAAAAACATAAGGATCGAAGTGTAATGGCAATTGTTATCTAAATGCATAAATCCAAATGAATATTGAATGTTTAAAATAATAATATTGCTCAGCTATAACATCAATAAAATATTTTTTAAAACCATAAATAATATGTGCCATAAGATAGATGAATGAAGCTAAAGTGTTTCAAAATACATTTGATCATGGAAGGTGATAAAAGGTTATGTTAACTTTAGATTTGATAAGGCAAACAAAAATGTTGTACTTTCTCAAGTAACCACAATAAAAATAATGTTTTGATGGTCTTGCCTGAGATGAGGCATGTTCAAGGACAAGCCAAGAAGTTCCAGGAGGTTGCTCCTAGGAAATGGGGATAATGGCTTTTTATTTCAGGCATCTTTTCTTCCCGTGCACATGAGGCCCTAGATTGCAGAGGATAGGCCACTTTGCCTCCTGTGCTAAGCTATACGATCTTGAACACTGCATGACTTTGGAGTTGAATATACCTAGATTTGGGTTCGATGTGCACTTATCGGCTGTGTGACTTTGCGAGAGTCACTTAACTATTCTAAGCCTCAGTTCCAATGTCTGTAAAATGAGTATGATATTGGTACCTATGAAATATGATAGTTGTGAAAATTAAAGAAGCTATGTATATGAAGAACCAAGTATACTGCCTGGCCCATAAATAGTCTGGAACTTGTCAGTTTATTGAGAAAAGACATGGAAGGAAGATAGCTTTACAGTGAGGCAGAAGTAGAAAAACTCACCATTGAACTGGAAGCACAAATCCTGCCATGATATTTGTCATCCATTACAATAGACAACAGCTTATTCTATATACATCCAGGATCCTAGGGGTGTACCTGCTCCAAAGTGCCATGTAGAAATTCTGCCTCTCAAGGCATCTCACCTGTCCAAGATTGCTAGAGCCTGATGTTTGGATAGCCTAAGTGCCAATATCCAGTAGACATCTTTTGTGCCACAAAAAGTACAGCAAAATACCAAGCAATCACGACAGAACATAAGACTTCTGCTTTCAGCCAAGATGGAGTAAAAGGGGGCCATCTTTATCCACCTGCCTTGTCTGAACAAATTAAAAGATTGCACAAAATATTCAGATGACACTATCATGCGGCACAGGAAAGTGATCTTTTTTTTTAAAGATTTATTTATTTTATTACATATCTCCCCCCCCCCCCCCGCTGAGGTGACGCACCGAGACTGGTCACTGCGCAGGCGCGGCTTTCCCCGCTTGTGGGCGGCTTCTGCTTCCATTCACGGCCGGCTTTCAGTTTGCGGGTGGCTGGCTGTGCTCCATTCGCGGGCTACCTGCCCTGCCCGTGGCGGCTTTTGCCCTGTCTGTGGCAGTTTTTGCCCTGCCCACGGTGGCTCCGGCCCGCCCATGGCGGCTTGCCATTCTCAAGGCGGTCTGCCCACTAGGAGAGGTCCCCGGGAACCGAACCCGGAGCCTCCCATGTGGTGTGCCGGTGCCCTATCCACTGGGTTATCGAGCCGGCCCCAGGAAAGTGATCTTGAAAGAGGGGAAACAAACAAGGTGAGCCCTATGATTGCCCATCTTACTACCTATAGAAAGATTCCAGGCCACAGCACAGAAAGGGGCTACTTAGGCAGAGCCCAGTGGTTTCCCTGAATTGAGGAGAAGGAGCTAGGAGTCTGAAGAGGCCAAGGCACCCCAGAGCCCACAAGGCAGAGTACTGGAGAGGAGAAAGCTGCAGAGAGAGCAAGCTCCGGACATCTGGACAGGGCCAGGACTATGGTAAGCCAAAGCTTGAACTTTAAGTAGTCATTTTATTCCAGGCACTTACTCGGCTCTGAGAATGGATGCCTCACTTTCCTCTTCGTAGTACTGGTCCTGGTTTGCAAAGGGTCCCCCTAGAGCAGGGGTTCTTAACCTTTTCTGTTCCATGGACCCCTTTGCCAGTCAGGTGAAAACCATGGACCCCTTACTAAGTCC
>PVKH010006386.1:0-21106 GCA_004027955.1 Chaetophractus vellerosus | reverse complement strand
TGGTCATTGTTTTGGCGCCATCCTCTTACCATACATTTTATATCAGAAGAAAACATTAATGCTACTTAAATTAGTATTTGGCTGTTTCGATATATGGGAGCCAGATGAAATGAGGAAAAAGTCCCTGAAAAGACCTGGAGTCAAACATTATCTTAAAGTAAAAATTACTCTTTGCTTCTTCTAATATTCAGTAAATACCTCATTTGAAATAAGTGGTCCAGGATGTTACTATAGGTTTTCCTTCAATCACATTTCTACCAAATTACTTTGGAATGGACTTGAGGTTTAGGAAACTAATTGGTAAAGGTGAGATGTGTTCTAATCAAACCTGATAGTTGTAGGCCTCATAATATATCTGAATACTCTGGGATTTTTAGGACTCTGAGTGACCTAGAGTTGGTATAGGCTTCTAAATTGGTCCAGTCCGGATTCAAGTTCCTTGAGTTCAACCTGGACCCAGGTTTGGATAGATCAGCTCATTCTAATCTATAATATGTGCTGCATCTATCCAGTCAACCAGCCATATATCCTTCCAACAGGGAAGGATAAGGCTTCCTGATGTACAAGGTAAGATTGTAAGAAAGACAAACTACATATTTAGTAGTGTTATAATGGCAATTTTATTGTTAGATTTGGTGACCACATGTGCTAATTTATCTACAGTAGCCTTATTTTCAAAAAGACAGTCTCATTCTTTTACAATTGTCTTAATCATTTGTTTGGGGATATGTGTATCACATTTTAGAGATGTTAATGACATACTCCAATTTCTGTGAGAAATCAAGCCCTCCAGGTAAAGATCTCTGTTTTAGTTTCCTAAGCTGCTGAAAGTAAAGACCGTTACAAGAGTTGGCTTAAACAATGGAAATTTATTCACTTACAGTTTTGAGACTGGAAAAAGTCCAAATCAAGGCATCATCAAGGCTATGCTTTCTTCCTGAAGACTGTGACATTTTGGGGCTGGCTGCTGGCGATTTTGGTCCTTAGTTTATCACAAGGCAAGGCACACGGCAGGCTATCCTAGTCTCTCCCTTCTTTTTCTGGGTGCTGTTTCAAGCTTCTTCCTTAATTTCTCTTGCTTCCATTTATAACAGGTTCAAGTAATAGGATTCAGATTATCCTGAATGGGGTGGGCCCCACCTTAACTGAAGTTGCCTTGTCAAGAGGTCCTACTTAAAATAGGTTCATACCCAAAGGAATGGATTAACTTTAAGACCATGTTTTTCTGGGGTATATACAGCTCCAAACCACGAACTCCAATGTGGGTGAAAATCAATGATACTATTAAGCAACAGATTAGAACATCTTAAATTAGATCTCTTATTCCTCTTTAGAAGGAATCTGAAAATTTTGGATTATTCCACCGTCCCCGCCCCTGGCTCTCTATTTTAAAAAAAGAAAGACTAACCTTTTATTTTTCTCTGTCTCTTTTTTAAGTTCCTGTAGTTCCAGCCTATTGTAGTAGTTTCCCTAAGACCAAAAAGTGGATAATTTAGGGAAACCTTTATTTTTTTTTTTTAAGATTTACTTATCTATTTCTCCCCTTGCTTGTTGTTTTGTACTCACTGGGAACCGATCCTGGGACCTTCTGGGATGGAGAGAAGCTGCTCAATCTCTTGTGCCACCTCAGCTCCTTAGTCTGCTGTGTCCCTTATTGTCTCCCTTCTGTGTCTCTTTTTGTTGTGTCATCTTGTTGTGTCAGCTCTCCATGCAGGCCGGCACTCCACATGGGCCAGCACTGCTGCGCAGGCCAGCTCTCTGCACAAGCCAGCTTGCTTTTCACCAGGAGGACCCGGAATCAAACCCTGGACCTCCTATATGGTAGACGGGAGCCCAATCGCTTGAACCACATTCGCTTCCTTGGGAAACCTTCTTTAGATTTTAGGAATACCTCTCTTTTCCTTGCTGATTTTTCTTTGAGTTTGCCTCCTTCTACGCTTCTCTTAAAATCATTGTTAAGACCTGGAGAACCAAGATAAAGAGACATATTTAAGAGAGATAGGGGATTCCCTCAGACTAGGATTTTAGACAGGAGACAAAACGTACTGTATTTGTGGTCTCACTGCGGCTAGGAGCTTTACATCAGAGTTTGGACCAAAGTTCTAAAGTAATAAAAAGTATGCAATTGCCTTTGAATAGCTCCCTGCAGAACCTGAACAGTAGAATATAGATATAGGCATCTTTCCATCTCAATATGGCCAAGAAGAAGAAAATACATTTTTCATCTTTAATATTAAAATTGCCACAAATACTTTGACATTTAAATATAATTGAATATTCAGAAGGCCAAATGTCTGGAGAAAACATAACTCTTTGTTATTTTTCTATTGCAATTGGCTTGGCACTATAGCATTTTCAAGGAGAGCCATACATTTCTATAGGTTGATTATATAACTACAAAAATTAATCTGTACTGCCATAATATTCTTTATTCTAAATTTATTTTATTTTATTTCTTACTCTACATATCCCAAAGGGTATGTGCATGTAACTCAGAATCAGCTTTGGAGAAAAACTCAAAGCTGATGGCATTCATGCACATTTTCACCTTCACCTGCATATTTAATATCCTTGTGATAGTCTACATGGTCCAACATTTAACACTGAGGTTCTTCCAGTATGGTAATCCATATAGATTTATTCTGAAAGGCAGAGAAATTTTTGGTGGTCAAAATTGAGCATTCCATAAATGAACCAAGGCAGGTGGACATTTTCTTCAATTTTTGAATTCCATTAATCCTTTATATGGAAATAGAAACATATCTGAATATTGACTGAGCTCTTTGTTTTACCTGAAAAGAATGCAGCATTTTTACTATGGAAATCAGCTCTCTCTCTTTTTCCAGGTGAGCTGAATTTTATTTTTGTAAATTAAATTTAATCTTATTCACCTATGGGCAGATTTTTTATTTACTTAATTGTATTAAAATTTCTCTTAATTTCAGATATTCAATGAACCCATTGTCTGGTTCAGAAGAAATACAAGCCGCTTAGTAGAGCTCAGAAGTAGAGAGGCACAGGAAAATGCCAGTTTAATTTTTCTGTTTACTGAAGCCAGTTTCCCTAAAATATCTTCCTCAGCTATCTGACAAGTAACACCAAAAATATTTCTTGCTTAATTGCTTGCCAGTTTCCATGTATTTACCTTGAACCCAAACTGACTTTTTCTATAGAAATAATCCTGAGCTTATCAGTAACTGTTAATGGATTTTTTTTAATGTGGTAAGAAAGCTTTTCATTCAAATCGAAGCTTTATGTTCAGCAATGGCTCATCAGTATGAGACAATCTTTGTGTGTAACGCACTGTGATGGATGGGACAATTCCTTGCTCTCTCTGTGTGTGTGTGTGAGTGATCCAAGGGAGGTAAAAGAAGAAGGTGGTGGTGCAGGGGCGAGGAAGAATGGAAAGAAGAAGGCTGTATCAGTTTGAGATTTAGAGAAAATAAAAAGAGCTTATGCGTGATGACTAAAATCTAAAACCGGAACCTGGCAATTATGAACTGGAAGGTATTCATGCAATTTATGAGTAACCCTATTTTTGGCTGAAACATAAGTCAAAGGAATCACTCACTGCTTGAAAGAAAGCCCAGGTATGTTGGCACAGTCACTAAAAAACAACATTTCTATAGTGCTTCCAGCAGCGATTTATTTCTGAAAGGAATATAAGTGGAAAATCTCCCTCACTTGGGGATTCAAAGATAGCCACCTACAGGCATTTTAGCTTCATAGTATTAAAAAGATTAAATCATGGACCTTTTAAAATTGTTCCTATAAAATGTTATAGAACAGCTGAATAACTTGATACTTTTCTTACAGTTTAACTATTTCTAACCTGTTCTTTATCTGAATTTGCATGGAAAAGTTTTCTTGAAGGTCACACGGAAGCTATTCTAAGTCTGAAGTTCTTTAAAATCCATCAAGAAGCTGTTTGCACTGAAGCATCATGCTTTGGGTTCCTGCTAAGAATCTCTCTGACATGCAGACCAGTTTAGACCCTTTGCTGGAAGGTTTCCCTCCTCGTCCTTGAATGTGCTAGATAGTGGTGTGCGGCCACTTTGCTCGTGGTCTTGTAACTTGGAGTCTCAGGAAGGTGTGGAATGTTTATGGGAAAACTGAGGTCACTCTAATTCTATAGGAATCAGACACCCAGTACAGTGGGTATCTGGGACAGAAAACTGGTATTTGTTTATTGAAGCAAGAAATGAATAAATTTATCAAAGAATGAATGAGTTAGGAAGTCTGGGCATGTTGCGGGATCAGGTATCCTTAATCCCCGTCAGCTGTCTGCAGAATAGTCGCCCTCTATCATGAAAGGTACTAATGGACAAGAAAGTCCGGCAAATATGTCGCACAAGAACTGTCATTCCCTGAGACATGGTTAATCTATCAGGGTACACTTGCCAGCCAAAGCCTTTTCTCAATGCAATTCTCCAGACAGCCACCATCAATCAATCAAAATTGGCATAAGAAAAGCAAATGTTTTGTCTTCCAGGGTCTAAGCAAGTGAGTAAAAGCTTAACGATTTTTTTTTAAAGGTAAGGTGCATTTTGCCATCTATTTACTAGCACATTTTGGCTTATTTATTTACTGAAATTGTAGAAAGATGGGCTGGAAAGTTCTATTAGGGCTTATGCTTATGGAGAAACAATTTTGTGCCAAGCGCGCTACTAGGTGCTGTTGTCTTTGCCTTAGGTCTTTAAATCAGGGTATCTCACGTTTTAATGTGTATGGGGAGTACATAATGATCTTGTTAAAATGTTGCTTCTGTTTCAGTGGGTCTGAGGAGGGGCATGAGAAGCTGCATTTGTGACAGGCCTCCAGGTGATGCCACTCTTGCCACTCGATCCTCAGACCACTCCGAGTAGTGAGGGCCCATTATTGGTTCTCAACCCTGGCTGCCAATTGAAATTACCTGGGAGTTTTAAAACAAACTGAGGCCGGCCTGGGTCCTTCCTTAGAGATTCTGACTTCATAGGACTAGGTTGTGGCCTGGGTATTTGGCTTTTCACAAACTCCTCAAGTAATTTTAATATGCAACTGAAGTTGAGAATCCTGTATCAAGCCGACATAAGCCCTGTATCTTGATTTCATTCAGCCTAATAGCAAAAAATCAATTGCTTTCATGGCACTCACCTCAAAACACCCTTCTCCCTCTCAAAGCCCTTACTCCTTTCACTCAGCTTCAGCCTTGTCTATGACCTTGATCTCAATTTTTGTCCATGTTCCTCCATTTGACTCCTCATGTATTGAAATCTGGGCTTTTCTCCAGGATACTTTGGCTGGCTTGTTCTTTTTCCCCTAGGTTCTGTGGATTTTACTAGTAGGATTCCCTTGCTTACACTTTGGTCACATGGAATACGCTAATTATGGCAGCTTTACCAGCTCTAGACCCACTATAAAGAGGCAGGAAGACCTTCCTGAATTTCGAATTCAGAGACTATAACATAAAAATAAGAATTGGAAGATTCACATTATTTCCACAGTAATCATAAAACATCATAAAATCACAAAATCCACAAAAACATGAAATGGTAAAAGGGTCATAAAATCATTAAAAATAATGATAGCTGGAAGAAAACTTACAAGTTATCTAGTCAATACCTCTGTCTCAGATAAACTGTAAGGTGACTTCCAATGGCATTCTTGTATAATCCCCTTCTTTAGAATTTGGTTGGAACCTGTGACTTCTAACCAATAAAGTATAGCAAAGGAAATGGGATGCTATTCCCAGGATTATGTTTGGTGGTATAAGACTCCATCTTAGCAGACTGGAAAGAGAGATTCTCTTGCTGCCTCTGAAGTGCCACCTGCCATCTTGTAAACTATCTATGGGGTGGGCTACATCACAAGGAACTATAGGTGGCCTCTAGGAACAGGGGGTGGCCTCCAGTCAACAGACACAAAGAAGCTAGAGCCCTCAGTCATACAGCCACAAGGAAATGAGTTCCACCAACCATCTGAATGAGCTTGGAAGAAGATTCTTCCCTAATATTTGAGCCTGCGAATGGGAGTGTAGCCCTGCCAACTCCTTAATTGCAGTCTGTTGAGATCCTGAGCAGAGGACCCAGCTAAGCTGTAGTCAGATTCTTGAAACATAGAAAATATGAGATAATAAACATGTGTTGTGTGTAGTAATTTGTTAGGCATCAATAGAAAACTAATACAATTCCTCACTATACAGGTAAGGAAACAAGCTTGTAGTCTATATGACTTTACCTAGTAATATTACCCTGTAAATTAGTTGGACCTATAATTCAGGATTCACAACACCCAGTATGGACTTTCTGCTTTTTAATATGAGAAATGTATGACTAAGTGTGGAAAAGAATTAAATAGAATTCAAATGAATTACATAAAATAAATAATGAATAATCAATACAGGAGAACATTGTAGCTTTTCCCACCTGTTATGTCTTCTTTATGGTGCTTTTTAATGTTTCATAAAAAGTAAAATGAGGATTATGTTTTTTGCCTTAGTCATCATTTGACAGGAGGCTATTACATTTTGGAAAAAAACATCAGCACAATCCAGAGGTAGGGGAAAATATATCAGCACCTATATAGTTGTCAAGAAAAGCAAAAGCATATCTTTTTATAACCAGAAAATATATTGAACAGAAGATCAATTTTGTTTCAAAACCAAAAGCACACATATAAAACACTTGGAATAATGGAAATTAAAACCTGTTATACAATACATATTTGATGAACCAGAATGAACTTTACTGAAGAGTCAGCAAACTTTAAGACTAAAAACATTGTTTCATTATCTTAAAATTGAATGCATTTTTTCATGGTTATCAGAAACATACCTTTTAAAAGTTGCTTTCTAGATAATTTGAATAAGCGAAGACATTCTTTCCCGGTCATATTAAACTCTGATATCCAATTCAGTTCATGGAACAAATATTGAATCTTTGGAACCCTTCTCCTTTGAGAGCAGGTGAAGAAGTTCCATCACCTCTGGTTTCCCTGGGTGGCCGTAAACTGCTCCAGCTCGGGATCCATACATGGCAGCTCTGAATTCCTCTCTTGGCACTGGAGAAGAGAGACAAATCTATACCATTTGGTTTTTATTCATATTGGGGGGAGGAGGCCCTGCCACTGAGAATTTTTGTTCTAATAAGCACCTGGGGCTGCTTGTTCCCAGTTTTGGGATGAAGGTCTGTCAGGGCTTCTCATTGGACTTACCATCTCCCCCAGGTTGTGGTGTGATGCACAATAGAAAAGGAGGTGGGGGTAGTAGATGGCCAAAGGAAGGACACATAGTTTGTATTTGTGACTTTTCCAGAGAAGGAGGTAGGGGTAGGTGAGGTCTGGGCAACAGCCTCTTAGCAGATGTCTGTGACTTCCCTAACAGATATCTCAACATTAGGGATAGAATTTAAATACAGAAGTTGCATCTTTTTATAAAAAGCAGAATTTATCCTTCTATAATGTAGGATACCTTATAGGAAGCATGCTCAGATTTCAACGTTAACAGTATTTTTCTTTCTTCTATGTTTTAAAACCTTCAGTCAATATATTCAAATAAGAGAAACAAATTCCATTTTATTAACACAAAATTCTCTACTTCAAACAAAACATGAGGTTTGAAGAGATTTTGATAGAAAAAAAAAGGAATTATGGCCAATTACATCTCCTGTCGTAATTCCTCAATGAAGATTGTTGCAAATGTATGTTAATATTAAGTGGGGAAATTCTATTATAGAGTTTTAGTCTATCAGAGCTTGGATACTGAAGAGTGATATGAAAGAGAGAGTAGAGGAGTACATGTAAGTTAAAACAACTCTTTTTATTAAAACATTCTGGAAAGATTTTTATTAAACTTTTGTTCATTTTCTTCTTTCTCAAAATCCAGGAAGGCACTTAAAAAAAAAAACAAAAAAAAAACAACAACTTAAAGCTATTTTTGGAATAGGAAGGGAATAAATACACAGACCAAATAGCTCTAGTTCTTTTGACAGTAGCCTTAATTTCAAGGCAATAGTAACTGTTTGGTCAACATGACTAAGTATTGCTGTACTATGGAGCTATTACAGTCTTTATTCCTTATCCCTTTTCCATGTAAAAAGTGGGCAAGAAATATTGGGAAACTTAGCAACAGAATAATATATTAAGATTTGTTGTAATGTTAATTTGAAAATGTATTTTGGAAATATATTTTGATTAGGCCAAGGACCAGCTGATTGTTTTACTCAAGAAAAAAGAAATAGTTAACGAGACTTGACCTGCAGATTTGGATCCTAAGCACCAAAATGCAAAACCTGGAGATACCAGGTAGTGTTTTTGATCAAGTAACCTAAAACTGAAAATTCTCCAAATATGCACATTTATACTTAACTGTGTTAAATGGAAAAATAGCACCCCTGTTGACTCCAGCCTCAAAGCACATATTCAGGACCAGATATTTAACAGCTATACTAACAATGCCAATATAAAGGGAAGGGAACAGAGCAGGGAGAGGCAGAAAATAATTTATACAAAGTGGAAATACAAAATGTCCCAAGCAAAAATGAATTACATATCTAAAGCATTTTTTTCAATGTCAAAATCTTTTAATGGGCCAAAAAAAGATGGGAAACAGTTTTTACTTGCAAACATAATTAGACTCACAAACATTCCACCATTAGCATTGTCTCTTCCCACAATGCTGCTTCTGTTTATTACCAATTATTTTCTACTGTTCATTGTGTCCAGATGACTACATGTATAATAATAATGTAAGCATCAGTATGTAACAAAATTTAGTCATTGGTTTTTCCCTAATAGATCTGTATGAAAAACAAATAAAAAGCTCTTCAGAAACTCTGTTTCAATGATTTCATGAAATGTGGATTTATCCATCATCCTAACCACAGGCTGGTCTGTTTCTTTGATACAATTATATCAACATGCATAAGATGATGCTGTGGCATCACAATATTTGAAAGTATTTTCAGCATTATCAAAAAAGATTAAAACAACTACATAGAACTATTTGCTTTTCCCTGAGTAAGCCGCTTTCTCTTATACAGCCATCCATCCATTGAAGGGGATCTTTCCTTTACCAATAATTTCTTCTTTCCCCTTATATGCTTGGGGAACTCCTAATAATTTTTCTGTTAAATATCCCCTATATGCCACAAACCATGTTCTCATAGTAATTTTTGCATATATTTTTAGAAGTGTCAGTTACGTTGTATTCTACTTTGTTTTTTACACAGGTATTTTTCTTATTTGAGTATAAACATCTCAAGGTCATGTATCCTGCCTTATTTACCCATATATCACCTGTTCCCAGTATTTTGGTGCTATAATAGGGATCAAAATGTTGAATGACTCTTGAATGTAATAACATTAATTTACAGAACACTTAGAGTTTAAAAATATGCTTTCTCATATATTATCTCATTTAATCTTTCAGGCAACCCAGCAAGATAGTATTATGTTAACATGATATGTGATTAACTGAACAATGTAGTATTTAATCAAGCTGGATAATGTAATAGTAATTTTCAAACCTGGCAACTTATCAAACTCACCAGGAGAGAATTCTTAGAAATTAAAAGCTAAACTAAATTAAAATAAAATATCCACATGGTATAACATACAAGGAGGTACAGAAGGGCATATTGGATATATACCACCACAATTAAGATAGGACTATGCATTCTATTTTGTAATTTCTTCATTTCTACCCAGTAATATTTTGGGGATCCATTGAATATCATAACATATAGGTACAGCTCATTCCTTCCAGTGGCTTTGGAGCATAGCGATATATGGATGCAAACTGTATTTAGCAAGGGCTCTATTTGTTTTTGTTTTCCTGTGGGTGAGTGTTGTGACACTTGTCTATTTGTTTTGGTCTTACCAAGAAATCTATTGATCATCCAAGTATATAAATCTTTACTAAATTACTTTCCTGAGTAACTTAAAGAGTATGTTACCATAGGTGTATTTCTGGGTCCTAAGATATATGCTCTTAAAAAAATGTTGATAGATGTTGCAATGATTTCCAAAATTGTTTCATTATTTTGAATTCCTGCCAAGGAGGATTGAGAGTTACTGATACACCACATATTTGCCTACAGAGGTAATATCCCACTTTAATATTGGCCAATCCTGATTGTACAAATTGGCATCTAGTTTATATCTTATTTGAATTTCAATTATGAGTGAGGTTGAGCAACTCTCCATATATTTATTGACCATTTGAGTGTGGGTGCATATGGGTACCATCTGTTCCTTTTCTTAGTCAATTTTTTCTTTCAAGTTGTAGTTTCTATATTTTTTCTAACAGCACTAGTCTAAGAAGAAAATCAGTTTTTTTTACATGCTTTGCAAATATTGTCCCCAACTATCATTTGGGGAGAGTAGTTTAAACATTCAGAGCACAGACACATCCCCTCTTCCCTCTAATCCTGATCTATTCAAACTTTGGAAGTAAGACCGAGGAACCTAACATTTTGGAAAACGTTCCCAAATGATTCTAACATAACTGGTGTGTGGCAGTGTTTGAGACCCACTGGCTTATGTAGCAGGCATGAAATAGTTAAGCACAAAAACTTGTGTATCTATAGAAGAAAGATATTTTTGATAGGGGCATGCAGGAAAAATCATGGTAACCACGACTCTGCCTAACTGCGAATCCTTTTCTCAAGGTTGTTAATCTGGAAGTTATTTTTCCTGACAAAAGAATCATGGTTACAAAAACCCCTTTTGCACCACAGCATGGTAGAAATATAGAAACTTTCCAAGAAATGGAGAGAGCTGTAAGTCTATTTCTGGGGTACCTCAGAACAGATATTTTGCAGAACATTTGGAAGAAGTATTTTTAGCAGTGATGTGGGCCAATTGGAGATGCAGAGGCTGAAGATTATCAGTAAATGATATCAATGCCTGACCAACAGTAGCAGACTAGCGAAGAGGGATATTTGTCCTGGATGACAGATACAGCAAAGTTACACCAATTCTTTAATGATGAAGGATTAATTATTAATATTATATCATTTTGTGGCTGTCACATATAATAATAATACTAATAGCTAATACTTTCAACATTTTGCTAAACACTTTATGTAAACCTTCTGACATAGTATGTATGGAGTAGCTACTATCATCCTATTTTCACATAGAAAATTTAGGTTTAGAATAGTTGCATGTTTTGCCTGGGGTAACTCAGCTAGTAGGTGGCAGCAGTAAACTTTGAACACGATAGTTCCAGAACCTGCACTCATAATCCCATGCTACACTTAAACATCACAATTCATTATTCATAAAGTAAAATGAATGATACGAAGTTATCATTCCACAGAGTATCTCTAGATAGTAGGAAATATCCCCTTTTTTCTCGTTTTTCCATATTTCACCTTTGACCCATAAAAAAGAAAATATCGACCAATCCTTGTGTGGTTTCTCAATCAACAAGAATTGACTAGAGTTAGTACCATCTAATATAACATGTGGTTCATAAGGTGAGAATTGCTTAGAATAGAATAAGGATTAACATTTGAGAAAAGTGGTATCCCATGAGAAGTTGGATAGACTTTGTATAGCTCTAGTGGTTGATACCCACCAGTCAGAGGCTGTATTTAACAATCTGTACACATCTGCTTTTTAAAGGTCAGGCTACTAGGATGCAGGTTTTAGTATGACTTCATACACAAATCTAAGGCTATATTTAGCGAGAGAATTTTTTCCAAGAGTTAAGAAAGCTTAATCTAGAAACTTAAGGTAGAAGAAATCTGATTTGGGGGAGAGACAGATATAGAGATTTCTTTCCTCTGAGTGGGCACCTTTTTCAGGGAACTTAGTTTGAAAAGGCAGTTTCATTACTGCAAGGACTTACTAGAGCCAATTCTGCCCATTGAAGCTAGGGAGAAATGATTGGCAGGCTTTTTAAAAATGGTATCTAGTCTCCTAGTTTGTTTTTCTGTTATTTCCAATGTACCCTTCTTTTTAGTTCTCTCCCAGAGGTTAGAATTTGTCATAACAAAACAATTGTTGAAGATTTTATAGCATCTCAATTTCCAGAGCTGCTATGAGAAATACCACACAAAGGATTGGCTTTAGCACTAGGAATTTATTGGCTCATGGTCCAAAACCAAGGTCTCAAAAGGCATGCTTTATCCTGAAATCTGTAGCATTTCTGGTGCTGGCTTGCCTCAACCTTTGGGGTACCTTGGTTTGCATCTCTGCCTCCATTAAATGGCAATCTGTCTCCTTAGTGTCCTCTTCTGTCTTTCTCTGACTGTGAATTTCCTCTGCCTTATAAGGACTTTGGCCATATGGACTAAGGACCACCAGGATTCAGTTTAGCCTCATCTAATTAGGATCTTTGAATATCCTATTCATTCATGAGTCTATACTTTTAACTAATGATAACATCATCAAAGGTCCTATTACAAATGGGTTCACACACACAGGAACACGGAATAAAACTTGAAAATATCTTTTGTGGGGTACATGATTCAATCGCCAACATGAAAAGCCAAGAGAATTAACTGAGGAAGAGAAGAGTTTTTAGGAGAAAAAATATAGCAGATGGTCTCATTGTTTCTGAAGGCATAGGCTCAACGAAAGCCAACATCAAAACAGGACCAAAGAAACATGTGGGCATCTAAGTGAGAGCACCTACTTAGATAATTACTCCTTGATGGGCTAATAAGGGAAGCTCTGTGGTAATAGCCAATCTATACAGAGCTAAAACTTATTTGTGATTTTAATGGAAAAGGGGGTAGAAAGTAGCATTTAAGGCATTCATTTTTAATATTCCTGTTATGATCACAGAATTTCTGCTTTCTAGATAGAGTTCAGGGTCAGTTCAACCTGGAAGGCTAGAAATGCAAGACTCAAAGATGAATATGGAAATGATGATGTACTGCATACATGGGGAATAACAAAGTAAAGACAGTAAGTCCTGGAGACTATTTACAGTATGCAAAGAAGACTGAAGAGAGTCATATGCTACTACCTGAAACACAGGCAGATGTATAGATGACAATCTACCCTTAATATTTTAGGCGGAGTGTCAGAAAACATCCTGAATGAGATTAAATTCTCAGATCATGAATTTTGAAAATTTGGATGAAATAAAGATTTTATATTTCTTTTCATACTTCCTCTCTTTTCTTTGGGAACATCCTGGTTTTGTCTTGCATCAGAATTATGAGCTTGGGTTAGACAAAATACTGGGTTCTGAAAACATGATTTTTCTATGGGCTAGTCCTCATAGACGAGATTATTACTTTTGCATTTCAAATAATGTGTGAGTGATGCAGGTACTGTCTTGCATCTTCTTTGATATTTTGGAATCTTCAGGAAAAGCAAAATATAAGAGTGTCAGGGTTTGATTCGTTCAACATTGAAGCTACAAAAGGATCTACATCCATTTCAGGGGCTGGGAATGGGAAAACAGCCCAAGCTGTAACACTGATAAAAGAGCACTAATTCTATTCTGGTGTCCAAGCTAATATCCTTTGGCTAATAATGTGCTTTTATCTTCACTTGGCTCTTGGTGTACTGTATATTTTTCAAATGGGTGGAACTCAGGATTGGGAGGACTTGTGAGTCATTCTCAATTAATTATTTTACTTTCACTTTAAAGTGCCAGATGAAAAGTGCCACATATTGTATGATTACATTTATATGAAATATCCAGAAAAATTATAGCCATAGAAACAGATAGAATAGTGTTTGTGTGGGGCTGCGAGTGGAAATGGAGAGTGCCTGAAAATGAAACAGACAGACAAAAAAGGACCCAGAACCCATTGAGAAGTATTATAGATTAATATCTGAGCTAGGTGACTCACAAATGAAAACTGCTGGTAAAATTCTGGTGCTGAGGGGGGCCAGACCAGATAAGCACCATTCCTTAAGCAATATTTCTCTTGAATGAGTATTGTACCTACTACATTAGCATTCATTATAAAAGTGCCTAAAAAGAAGTATAGATTTTATGTTTCTTTTGTATCCCATAACAAAGACAAAGCACAAAATGCAAGGACTCTTTTCCACTTTGTTTATAACTGTGTAAATACCTCTGGATAGACAGTAAAGGTACTTTCTATGAATTTTATGACTAAATATTTTGGATGTGTGTGCTCTTACTTATATCATAACTGAAATATATATATTTAATTATATATATATAAATTTTTTACTCTTTAAAAAATAAAGACATGGTCCTAAGGCTTCTAGCATTATTATTGCAGGTGAAAATTCTGTAAGCCCTATAGAAAAATCAATCAGGATCGCACTCTGCTCCATGTGTTGTGGCTCATAGGTAGCATGAAAATTATTTTAAGTGAACCAGTCTATATGCAAATTTGTAACTATGATCTGCCCAAATTTGAAGAAAACCTTTATGTGGAGATTTAGAGCACACTGAATAATAAAAAGAAAAAAAATCTAGTGATTTTCATGAAAGTAGGTTGAATATATCTGAGTTAATGAAATTTACTTCTATATTTTGTAATGACTTTAAGTAGAATGAAATAAGAAGAAGACTTTCTCTCTTTTTTTGCATTCTACAGATGGGAGAGCAACAGTAGTTTCAACCTGTGGAAGTTAAGAAAAAGAGTAAAGATGTTGGTTTAATAAAAGACGGGAGGTTTTATTCTCTAAAGCTATACTGGTTTTTAAAAATGGAATGAGGAGGATTGTGGAAAGATGGTAAAGTAGGGAGCTACCAGACTCAGTTCATCCACAAAAAGAACTATTAAACAGTCTGAAACAACTATTATGAAACAGAGCCCAGAAGAACACTGTATAGCGTCCAGGAAAGTGTGCTGGAAGGAAAAGGCTGAGTGTGCATTTTGGATAGAATGTACAAGGCATGGGGCTATATAACACAGTGTACCATGTGGTGAAAGATGGACTGTTTTTAACAGTACAAATGTGAGAGTGTTCTCTCATGAACTATAACAAAGTACAATACTAATACATGGTGTTACTAGTAGGGGGTATATGGAAAAAATATACCAAATATTCACAATGGACCATAGTTAGTGGTAATAGTCTGATCATGTTCTTTCACAATCTGTAATAAATGTTCCACAACAATGTAAGGTGTTGGTGGAGGGGTGGTGTATGGGAATTCTGCATATTATGCATGATTGCTTTGTAAGCTCACAACTTCTCTAATATAAATAAATAAGCAAACAAACAAACAAACAAATAAATAAATAAATAAATTACTTTTAAACATGTGCTATCATCAGTTGTAACAAATATTCCCACCAATGCAAGGGGTGACCAAGAGAGGGTTATATATCCTGTATTTTATGCATGATTATTCTGTAAACCCACAACTTCTCTAACAAAGAAAAAAAAATGGAATGAGCACTTTTGTGAGGGAATCAGATCCATGTCACCAGGTTTAAAAACAGGTTGCATGAGTCAGGTAGAAGTCTCAAAAGAGGAAGTTAAGCAACTAAGAGAATTTGTTGGTGCAAACACCTAAATGCTTCTAAGGGAAGGAATGCAGGAATTGTCTGTGTCACATGGTGGGGACATTCAGAGAACTGTTAGAGAAGGAGACTCATGGAATGGATGCTGGGAAAGCTGAAAACTGTCCACTATACTGCAGAGCTGTGACCTGACAGGAATGTTATAAAAGAGACCAGGGGTGATAGACAGATAAATGACCATAAACTCTCTTCCAATTCTAGGATTCCACAGTCCTCTAAGAATGTAAAATTTGCTTCTTTTTGAACCTCATCATTAATTGTTGTTCTTTCAACTCCACAAATGGAGATGTCAACCCCATAAATAAGTTGCTGTGGCGCCCATCTTTAAGTTTTTTCGAAGTGTGTCTTTATGTGTCTGTGTTGGATGAATGGGCTGGCTCTTTAAATATTCATTAAATATGGGATAAAAAGTGTGGTGACAGGAAAGAACAGTTTTGAAGAGAGAAGACTCCAAATTGTCATTTCATTATCACTATTTTTAACATTTTGAGTAACTTGAAACTTCACTTAAAAATATGAAAAGTCTCTGTTGTTTTCCTCATAGGGTGTGTAAAACATTTAGAAACCATTTATAAAAAATCGCTCCTCTGATTGTTTTGTGTAATGCATCTATATTGGGTGAGAAGTACTGCATGGCAGAATCTTGAGTAGAGTGTCTTAGCAGATCATCACTGTTCTGAGTCTTTCCACTTTCACGTGTTGATGGGATGTGTGTCATAGATTTTTTTATGAGGCATCGTGGGATATTGACCTTTTAATTGTCATATTTGCTTTATTTAGTTATTGGGGAGAACATAAAAGGACACCTACTAGGTAGGTTGGAAATTTATTCTTAGGAAAGTGGAAAAATTGAATACTGCCAAGTTATGAAATGTTTGAAAAGTTTATGTTTTGGTGGCCTTAATTATCTAGTTGCCCAATGAATCATATTCTCAAATTTACAGCTGCCTTTCAAATCATGGCTGAGAACTCAAGCTTTGTTCTCCAGGATTCAGAAAAATTTTGAAGTTCAGTCTTCCAAATCTACTTTCTTAATCTAGCTGCTCACTTGAATTCTTCATCTCTTCCCAGTTGCTACATTTGGATAGTAGAGTTGGGCTATGTACTTATCTTGCCATTTCCAGTTTCATCTGTGGGTTGCATATTATGAATTTTCCTCATCTGTATCCTCTCTAGTCAGGAGGATTCCAAACCAATTTGGTAGCACAGTCTAGGTCCCAGAACCTCATCTAGGTCCAGCATTTTGAACTTCAACTCCTTTATAAAGCACCTGTTTGGGAAAACATAGCCACAGGGCAGAACGACAGAGTAAATAACTAACCTAGAACTATATCCACCCACTGAGGCAGAACATTAGTGAGGAGGTCTGATCATGCTACCAGTCCCAATAGAATAATATGGTACACAAAGCAGTACCACTGTGGATGGTGCTTTTTGGGACATATTCCAGGCAGTCAGTAACATTTAAAGTCGCATTAGGGAGGAGCAGCAAAGTGACAAGAAATGCAGTTTGGGTCATACTTGAAGTCCTATAAAAAGTAGCCAGCATAAGAGATCTTTGTCTATGATGATGAACACCCCAGGGCAGCATTCATGGGCAAGCTTCTGTATCCATTCTAGGACACCAGGCAATGGAAAGATTACCATAACCAAACTTCAGGATTAGTGAACATTGTGCAAATATGGCCACAGTGGGGCCAGAAGAAGGGAGTAGTGGTGCTCAGCTAGGTTTTTGCAATAAGATTGGATCACAGTTACTGAAAATATATCACCCTAGCAAAAATAGACTTGAATCTGAACGTTATTAAATGCTGACTATCCCCCCCTGCCACATTTTCCATGCAGAAAATCCCCATCTACTGTCATAGATACTCAATATAAACTAGAAACAGTGGGTCACTTGTTTCCTGAATTGAGTCTGATTCTCTCTTAATTTTTTCCTTCAACAATGGCTTCCATGGCAACCTTGCTTTGTGTCTAGTTACCCATTTGGTTTTGGGTTCTGCTTTTTAATCTTCAGATCTAGAGCTCTGGTTTCTGGACTTGGTTCTTGGACTTGTTACTTTCTTGACGTTAATGTTATTTTTGTCTCTGGGTTTTGATTAAGAGTGATGCACTTCTATCCTCAGTCCATCCTAAATGATAGCTGGGTTAGGTGATTCTCCCTGCATTGGCCTTCATATTAGGGAGTGAAATTAGTTATGTATCGAAGTTTGAAGATGCTCTTACAGAGAGAGAGATCTAATGAATACAAACTCCCACCACCACCCTGCCTGTGCAAGCAGGAAAGTAGGCTGGACTGCAGGGGTAATAATAATAGCTAACATTTATTGAGTAATTACTTCACGCCAGATGCCATCTTATTTAATCTTCAAAATAACCATGGGTTCTATTATTCTATATTTTTTAAATGTTTGTCCTGCAATATTTGTGGAGCCGTATCATCTGGAAAAATGGATTTCATGGGGGTATGAAATGGAATGGGGAATCAAGTTGTTTGGGAGATGGGATGCTAGTCTTAGCATATATAGAGATCCAAAAATATTCCGGGAATTTTAAATAAAGCCATACCTTATTTCCTTATTCATTTGCATTGTCGGTACCTGATCAGCAGTCTACCTCTTATAGGATCATTCATCCTTCTTATGTATGTTATATAGCTGAAAACATAAACAACCATTCATGTCCCTCTCAGGAAGTTTTGCATAATAAATGGATTATCTTTTGTTTGCTTTGTGCAAACAAAATCTTTATTAAGTTCAATTGCATCTTTTAAGACCATATGACATAGTGGGTTCAAGCCATATAAGTATGGAATTAGCATTTGAAAAGGAAAATTATTTTGAAAAGGAAAGGGAAAGACTCCAAAGTTTAGAACAACAGGCTATTGATAGGGGAGATCTGTGGATGACTGTGCAGCTGAGAAAAGAAATTTGGAATGACTGTATATTTGGGGAATTATGTCCAAGTACAATGTGTGCTGTATAGTCTCCTTTCTTCCCTTTGAAATATTGAATAATAATGCATTGCTCACAATTGCTTTAGTATGAATGGATTCTCCAAAATAAATGGAAATTCCTGCTTGGTTCTTCTTCAGATATTCGCATGGGGTGAAAATAAACTTTTCGCTAGTGGTCAGTTCAATGTATGGGTTTCAATCCTCACATGTTAGTCAGATTTCAGCAAGAGGGTGGTAGCATGATGCCAATGATAAATTTCCTTGATAAAGGACGGTAGGGAGAGAGTAGGAAGGATGAAATGAGATTTTCTTGCTCATGTTGAATAACGAGTAAAGAATCTTTTAAAATCATATTTAAGCCATAATTATTTGGGTTTAAATATACAAATTGAAGAATGTCCAAAAGCCCTCCTTTACTCGATTTTTAACTCTACATATTTTGAAATTATTTACTTAATAAACAAAGTGCATTGTCCTCCAATTGGCTTTAGATGACTTGAAGCCAATTTTGTCCACTCTAAATTATCCCAGAACATTTCCTTTAATATACTGTAGCACTCCTGGAAGGAACAGATACAGTTTTGGTGTTTGGTCAGGAAAGAGTAACAATTTTAAGCAGGATTCAGGAGAGTCTCAATATTCTACGAGTTTATTTGACAGTCCTTAAACCAGACGTGGCAAAGCTGTGTGTGTGTGTGTGTGTGTGTGTGTGTGTGGTGTGTTACCATAAGTGAAGATAACTTCACATTTTCATGTAAGTAGTCAATACATCTTTAAAACTGTTCTGAATTTTCAAGTTGCTATCTATGAGCTTTAGCTGCTGATTTTCCCATTCTTTCAGGTAAAATATTTGGAGTTTTTTTTTCCTAAGCAAGAACACTCCTTAAATATAATAATAATAATAATAAAGCATACTCCTTAAATGGTGCAGTGGAGGTATGTGCATGGCGGGGACAGCCTTGGATCAAGTCAAGAGAAAGAGCAGGTTGTGACGTTTTGCACTGACCATCAATTTTGTGCCATGTATCAAGAATTGCTGGGGAACACTGTCAAAGGAGAAAATAGCTATGATTCAGATGCATCTCTAAGAGCTAGGCCTACAGGAACATAGTCAAAAAGACTTGGGGATAATGAAATGTGAAGGAAGTATCATTCCAGACTGATAGCACCACTGGCAGATCCTAACCTACGAATTTTACCTTTTTAGGCACCCTTTGCAAATGCAAACCTTGCAATGGTAGCTTGTTAGAACACTAGTTTATGCTACAGCTTCTCGCTTTTTTAATGGTAAGAACCATTAAAGTGGAGTGAAATAGCCGGAAGTGTTGAGATCTTTGCTTTTTATCAATACTTGTTTCATTTCGCTTCATTAAAATTTTTTTCTGTTTTAATTTCCTACTAAGCCTGTAAATTGTTCAATCCATACCTTCACAGCTGCTTATGATAGTAAATGCCAGTTTCAGTCATTTGCATCAACAGGAATACATTGCAGAATTTTTGAAGTCTGAGGAGCAGCCATAGGGAAGTCAGAACAAGACAAATGTGTCAGGGCAGGTCTTTGGAGATCAAACTGAAATACCAAGGCCAAGTGAAATTATGGGGAAAACTTGTTAAACTATGATAAAAACACAGAGAAAATACCCTGAAGTGACCCCAAGGCAAAGGGCCTAGAGCATTTGGAAGTCTGGTGAACCAGAGGGAATGTGACTGTGAAGTGGCTAAACGGAACTGGTTTCCCTGGACAGGGCCCAGAGATTCTTTCCACACCTCGGGTCCAGTTCTCAAGTTGTCAAAAGAGAGCTAGTGTGAGGAAACAAAACAAATTGCCTCTCTAGATGCAAAAGCCTTGAAATTATACAGCATAATTAAACATTACAAGATGCACTTGAAAAAGCATAGGATTTAGAGTCAAATCACTCAGATTAGAATCCCAGAGCTGCTTCCTACTAGCTGTGTTCATATAAACCAGATTATAGCTCTGAGATTCATTTTTCCATTTATAAAATGGAGACGTTATGCCAAGTAGTTTATGTAATGAGCCCAGAGGCTATTTTAAGAATAAAATGAGATAATTTAAGCAAAAGTAATTTATAAAGTGCCTTGCACATTTAGTTTTTATTATTAATCATAATAATTTAGATATATGAAATTGAATTATTTGGCAATGTATCTTTTTAGATGCTAAGTAAATCCTAATTTACTATTAATAATAAAATCAAACCAGCCCCTTTCTCCTTCTTTATTCCAAAAGTAACATACAAAAATTAAAAGAAACATTAAAAACAGATTGGTGTGCCCTGATTCACTGGAATTTTCTGATTATTTTAAAATATATTTTTATTAAATATATATATACACACACATATACTCATTTTTGCCTTGTAACTGAGTTTAAGGATTGAAAATGAAGCTAATATAGATTGAAAGCCAACAAAAAATGAAGCTAATGTAGATTGAAAGCCAACTATGTTTGACACCTTGCTGCCCACCTTACTGTCTCTATATATCTACATATATCTATATATCTAATTCCGCCAATGGCCTTACAATTTAGTTCTCATGCTCCTATTTCCATTGCTGACACTGAGACAGGGAGTAGTTGGATAACTGGCCCCAAAGAACCCTCCTCCAAGATGTGAAAAGCATGATATAAATGGGTTGAAAATGGAGCAGACTGGGAAGAAGGAAGATA
>PVKH010006385.1:9314-21214 GCA_004027955.1 Chaetophractus vellerosus | reverse complement strand
TCTGGTTTACCACATGGGATGCCCGAGGTTCGGTTCCCGGGGCCTCCTGGTGAAGGCAAGCCGCCGTGCGGTGAGCTGACGCAGCAAGGGGAGACAAGCAGACACAGAGAAACGCAAAGCAAATGAACACAGCGAGCACAAGCAGCAAGGGGGGGATATATAAATAAATAAAAATAAATAAATCTTAAAAAAAAAAAAGATATCTGTTCTCTGATCACCAGCAACTGACATGTTTTTGAGAATTTATATAAAATTAAGCATAAACACACACACACAAACCAAATTTATGTTGGAGTAACATATCTGGCAGAATTCATCTATCAATCAAGAAAGAAGCAGAAAAGTTGTCTATACATTCATGACCAATGTGCTTTACTCGTTAGAGTCTCCTAGTCCTCCTAGTCTTTAGGGCCTAAAAAATAAAAATGATGGAAAACTTGAACAGCATGATATAGAAGATAGAAGAGAAAACTGAGTTCTTTTTGTCCTGACAGTTATTATTAACTAGCTATTTTTCATAACTTCTCTGGGCCTCAATTTCATTATCTATAAAATGAAAGAAAAAAAGAAAAGAAAGAAAAGGAAAAGAAAGGGAAGAAAGGGAGGGAGGGAGGAAGGAAGGAAGGAAGGAAAAAATGCTGATCTAGCTACCCTCAAAGTCCTAAAATGGCATTATCTTTTAGGCAAATTTTTTTTTAGAGTTAACTTTTTTTTTAAGATTTATTATTTATTTATTTATCCCCCTGCCCTCCCCTTGCTGCTTGTGCTCACTATGTCCATTTGCTTTGTGTTTTTCTGTGTCTGCTTGTCTCCCTTTGTTGCACCATCTTGCTGTGTCAGCTCATTGTGTTTCGTGGGCCGGTTTGCCTTCACCAGGAGGCCCCAGGAATCAAACCTGGGGCCTCCCATATGGTAAATGGGAGCCCAATCACCCGAGCCACATCTGCTTCCCTGTTGAGTCATCTTGCTAATGCCAGTAGCTTACCGTGCCACGCAGGCCAGCTTGCCTTCACCAGGAGGCCCTGGGTTCGATTCCCATGTGGTAAACAGGAGCCCAACCAATTGAGCCACAGCCACAGCCCTTTTTAGGCAATTTTAACACTCTTGGTTGCCTGGTTTCCCAAACAATGGCAGATAAAAAAGTCAATTGGAGAAAGTGAGGTGTAACACAAAGCAACTATTGATAATAGCAGAGGTAGCAGCTGACAAAGAAGGAGGTGACCGAAATATTTTAACTATAATATTCAGGAATATCCTCACAGTAGCCCGGGTCCATTAAGAATAGAAGAAAATAGCTCTTCAATCTATGGCTTACTGAAAGGTCTTACTTCTCTTCTGGCACTTCTATTTTGCTTTGGTCATTTTAGCATACTAGAGGATGAAGAAAAACATAAGATAGAAATAAAATTCACCATTTTCAAGTGTTGACAGTTAATGCAAAACACAGAACTACAGAGAACTGGTTCTACTTAGGACAAATTGAAGAGAAAGACAGAGAAAAGAGGCAGAGAGAGACCTTTGTGCATGCCTTTAAGTGATTAATACTATTTTACATTTCTTCTATTATACAGTGGCTTGATTAGGCAGTAAGACATCTTGATTTTCACAACAATCAGTTTCTACAGTTCCAAATGGAGACAGGTGGGGAAAAAATACTTGGTCATATGAGTTTGAGACCTACCTCCAACCAAAAGCAGCAAATGAAAGAAGACAAGTCATAATCTTTCCAAGATCAACTCTTAATTGGAAAACTGAAGAATACAATAAAACATATCCTCACAAAGTTGAAAGAACCAAATGAATTAATATCTGTGAAAGTATTTTATAATTATATAAAAGATTTTCACAAGCTAGTGTCTCATTTAGACATCTTATAACTCTCTAAGGTTTGGAGTAATTCATAAAAAAAAACTTTCCCTTCTTACAGAGACTATGTGGAGATCAACTACATAGATAAATATAAATTATAAAAGCGAGTATGTTTCTCTGACTGACCCTGCTAGATTAATTCATAAGTAAAAGCATCAAGATTATATACTTAGGTCAAACTATTGATTTCAGGTACAGTGAAGTACCCTGTAATGGATCAACTCTTCCATCAAAAAAATCTTAAAACATCCAAATATTATCTTTTTTAAACTTTCTGTTGTTTAAAGGCATCAGGAAGAGAGATAATGAAGAAACTAGGATTAGAGAAGTAAAGATTCCAGACAAGAGAAAAAACAGAGAAGTGAGCAGATATTCTGCTATCCTTCTTTCCCTGGAAGCATTGGTAATTCTGGGGAAAGGTCAAGAGGCTGAGAATCCATCCAGGCTTTCCCCCAGGCAGAGAGTTACTTCTCACATGCATACAAATAACCAGGGCTTGTGGTAGTCTCCTATGGCTAGTAAAACAAAATTAGAAACTTGAGGGATCAAAATCCCAGAGAGAAGAAAAACGTAGAGCATTAAACCTGACACACAACTTTTTCCCCTGAAGATATTTACTAAATTGTGCATGAAAGGAAGGTTAAAAACTGAGCAGAAAGCCTCTGAAAACTGGAAAAATGTTCAATAGTCTTGGAATGCTAAAGAGACAATAATTAGAAAGGAGATTCAAGAAATCAAGAAAGGAGTCCATGTGAACACACAGAGCTCTCAGTTAAAAGCAGGTAGGCAGGGCTCAACTGTCTCACAAAAATAATGGAGGAAAAGCAAAAAGGTGTTCGAGGGAGCTGCTTTGGGGATGTGCACACCAGAAGAGTGCTGTGCATCCTCCAGGAGGGCGAGGGACAGAGAGACAAAGAAGCCAAAATGAAAACCGTGAGTTACTAGCCCCCTATGCCTCACCCTCAAGTCAAACAGCCTGGATAAAACCCACGGCTCACTGCAGCGAACTGCAAAGGGTAAAAATGTCTTCCTGCCTGGAAAGGGGTAGGATACAGCACAGGACAGAGACTGGAGTCTCTTCAGTGAATTTGGCAAACAGCACCTGCTCTGAATCTCTGCTCTGGCCAGACCAGAATCACAGTCAAGTAGAGGTTCAAAGAGACACCTCTGAGGAAAGATGTGGCAACAGGTGCCATCTGGTGGTAGGCGGGAATCTGCAAGAAGAAAAACCACTTTTAGAAGTCTCATCCCACATCCCTTGGAGCAGATCTGCAAGCCATTAGTGAGTCCCTAGCCCAATTTTGAAAACTTAAGCTGCGCAATTTTAAAGACTTAGAATTAGTTGAACCAAAAATCAAATAAGGGCTATGAAACAAAACCACTTGGCAAAAGAGAGAAATTGACTATCAGAGTAAATTCGCCAAAATATTCAGATGCCTAGACATCGGCAAAAAAATTACAAGCACATACAAAGAAACAGAAAAACATGGCCCAACCAAAGGAACAAACAAAAATTCTGGATGAGACACAGGATTTAATACAACTAATCAATGATAATCACACATATCTCCTAAATCAATTCAAGGAGTTGAAGGAAAATATTTCTAAAAAGATAAAGGATATTAAGAAAGAACTGAGTGAGCATAAAGAACAATTTGAAAGCCAGCAAAGAAAAGTAGCAGAGGTTATGGGATGAGCAGATGTGGCTCAGGTTTCCCACATAAGAGGTCCTGGGTTCGGTTCACAGTGCCTCCTAAAAAAATAAAAATAAAAATAAAACAAAACAAAACAAAAAACAACAAGCAAAACAAAGGAAAAAACCAACTCAGAGGAGCTGATGTGGCTCAGTGGCTGAGCGTTGGCTTCGCACATACAAGGTTCCAGGTTCATCCCCAGCCCAGTAACTCAAAAAAAAAAAAAAAAAAAAAATTAGAAGCATATAAAAGCAGATTTGAATTGATAAAGGACAGAATTAGTGAATTGGAGGAATGAGTATGTGAACTTTAAAAGACAGAAGAACAAAGAGAAAAAAATGGAACAGAGAGGATCTCAAGGAATTGAATGACAACATGAGACACACAAACATTACTGATGTCCCAAAAGGAGAAGGGATCAGAAAAGGAGTAGAAAGAATATTTGAAGAAATAATGACCAAAAACTTACCAACCCTTATAAAAAACAAAAATATCAATATCCAAGAAGGACAACATACCCCAAAAGAATAAATCAGAAAAGACATACTCTGAGATACCTACTATTCAGAAAGACAAATACCAGAGATAAAGAGAGGATTCTGAAAGCAGCAAGAAAAAAGCAACCCATTACATACAAAAGAAGTTCAATAAGACTAAGTGCCGACCTCTCATCAGAAACCACAGAGGTGAGAAAAAAGTGATATAATGTATTTAAGGAAATGAAAGAGAAGAACTGCCAGCCAAGAATTGTTATCTGGAAAAATTGTCTTTCAAAAATGAGGGGGAGTTTAAAGTCTTCACGGACAAAAAAAACTGACAGATATTTTACCAAAAGACCAGATTTACAAGAGATACTAAAGGGAGCACTACAGCCTGAAAGGAAAAGACAAAGGTGAGAGACTTGGAGAAGAGTGTAGAAATGAAGATTATTAAGAAGGGAACTTAAAGGCTAAAAAGACAGACAATAGTAGGATATGAAAATGGAATCCAAAGGATAAAATGGATGAAGTAATGCCATAACAGTGATAACACTGAATGTTAATAGAGTGAACTCTCCAATCAAAAGACAAAGACTGACAGAACAGATAAAAAAATATGAGCCATCTATTTGTTGTCTACAAGAGGCTCGCCTCAGACATAAGGACACAATCAAGTTGAAAGTGAAAGGTTGGAAAAAATATTCATACAAATAGTAACCAAAAAAGATTTGGAGTAGCAATACTAATATTGGACAAAATGGATTTTAAAAGCAAAACTCTTACAAGATACGAAGAAGGTCGTTATATATTAATAAAAGGGACAATTCACCAAGAAGAAATAACTATAATAACTATTTCTGCACCTAACCTGGGTGCTTCAAGATACATCAGGCACACAATGGCAAAGCAATTTTGGAGACTTCAATACGCCACTCTCAGCATTGGACAGAACATCTGGACAGAGGATAAATAAGGAAACAGAGAGAATGAATAATATGATAAATGAACTAGACCTAATAGACATTTATAGAGCATTACACCCCAAAGCAGCAGGACATATATTCTTTCCAATATATGGATCCTTCTCCAGGATAGACAATATTCTGGGTCACAAGAGAGTCTCAATAAATTTAAAAATATTGAAATTATACAAAGCACTTCCTCTAATCATAATGAAATTAAGCTGGAAATCGATAAGAGATAGAAAAAGGGAAAATTCACAAAATAGAGATTAAACAAGACAATTTTAAATAATCAGTGGCTCAAAGAAGAAATTGCAAGAAAAACCAGTAAATATCAAGATGAATGAAAAATAGAACACAACATATCAAAACCTATGGGACAACGCAAAGGCAGTGCTGAGAGGTAAATTTATAACCCTCAAGGCTTACATTAAAAATGAAGAAAGGGGGGCCGGCTCGATAGCCCAGTGGATAGGGCACCGGCATACCACATGGGAGGCCCCGGGTTTGGTTCCCGGGGACCTCTCCTAGCGGGCAGACCGCCTTGAGAATGGCAAGCCGCCATGGGCGGGCCAGAGCCGCCGTGGGCAGGGCAAAAAACTGCCACGGACAGGGCAAAAGCCGCCACGGGCAGGGCAGGTCGCCCGCGAATGGAGTGCAGCCAGCCACCCGCGAACTGAAAGCCGGCCGTGAATAGAAGCAGAAGCCGCCCACAAGTGGGGAAAGCCACGCCTGCACAGTGACCAGTCTCGGCGCGTCGCCACAGCGGGGGGGAAGGGGAGATATGCAATAAAATAAATAAATCTTTAAAAAAAAAATGAAGAAAGAACTAAAATCAAAGACCTCACTGCACACCTGGAGGAACTAGAAAAAGAAGAGCAAACTAATCCCAAACCAAGCTAAAGGAAAGGAATAAAGATCAGGGCAGAAATTGAGAAAAAAGCTATACAGAAATCAACAAAACCAAAAATTGGTTCTTCAATATCAACAAAATTGGCAAATTCTTAGCTAGACTGACAAAGAAAAAAAGAGAGAAGATGCAGATAAATAAAATCAGACATGGGTGGGGTATTACCAATGACCCCACAGAAAGAAGAGAGGTCATAAGAGGATATTATGAACAATACAAGAACAAACTAGATAACTAGATAACGTAGAAAAAATGGACAAATTCCCAGAAACATACTAACAACCTATACTGACCCAAGAAGAAAAAGACCTCAACCAAGCTCATTCTATGAAGCCAACATCATTCTAATACCCAAACTAGATAAAGATACTATAAAAAAAGAAAATTACAGACCAATTTCTCTAATGAATACAGATGCAAAAATCCTCAACAAAATACTTGCAAACTCAATCCAAAAACATATTAGAAGAATTATACACTATAATCAAGTGGATTTTATTCCATGTATGCCAGGGTGGTTCAACACAAGAAAATCAATTAGTGTAATAGTCCACATTAATAAATTGAATAAAAATCACATGACCCTCTCAATTGACACAGAAAGGCATTAGACAAAACATAGCATCTTTTCTGATAAAATGCAGTCCAAAACGTAGCAATAGAAGGAAGCTTTCTCAACATGGTAAAGTGCATATATGAAAAACCCACAGCTAGCATTGTACTCAATGGGAAAAGACTGAAAGCTTTCCCACTGAGATCAGAAACAAGACAAGGAGGCCCACTGTCACCACCATCTTTCAACATTGTGTTAGAAGTTCTAGCTACAGCAATTAGGCAAGAAAAATAAATAAAAGGCACCAAAATAGGAAAGGAAGAAAAAAATTTTCGCTATTCACTAATGATATGATCCAAACCTAGAAAATCCCAAAAAATCCACAACAAAGCTACTAGAACTAACAGAAGAGTTCAGCAAAGTGGTAGAATACAAGACTAATGCACAAAAATCAGTGGCATTTTAATGCACAACTGATGAGAAACCTGAGGATGAAGTCAGGAAAAAATGCCTTTTATAATAGTGACTAGGAAACTCAAATATTTAGGAATAAACTTAACCAAGGACATAAAGGACCTATATTCAGAAAACGACAAAATATTGCTAAAAAAAAACAAAGAAGACCTAAACAAATGGAAGGACATTCCACGTTCATGGATTGGAAGACTAAATATTGTTAAGATGTCGATTCTATCCAAACTGATTTACAGATTCAATGCAATCCCAATAAAAATCCCAACAGGCTGTTTTGTAGAAATGGAAAAACTAATTATCTAATTTATTTGGAAGAGTAAGGGGCCCAAAATAGCCAAAATGTTTTTATAAAGAAGAACAAAGTTGGAAGATCTCACTTCCTGACTTTAAAGCATATTACTTAGTACAGTGGTAAAAACAGCATGGTGCTGGCATAAAGATAGACATATTGACAAATGGAACCAAATATAGAACTTAAAAATAGACCCTTACATCTTTGGTTAAGTGAATTTTAAAAAGGCTGTCCAGCCTACCCAGCTGGGCCAGACAGTCTATTCAACAAATGATACTAGGAGAACTGGAAATCTATATCCAAAAGAAAGAGGGCCCCTAGCTCACATCTTATACAAAAATTAACTCAAAATGGATCAAGGACCTATATATAAAAAGTTACAACCATAAAACTCCTAGCAGAAAATGCAGGGAAACATCTTTAAGATCTTTTGGTAGACTGTATTTTCTTAAACTTTATACCCAAAGCCTCAGCAACAAAAGAAAAAAATAGATAAATGGGACCTCCTGAAAATTAAATACTTTTGTTCTTCAAAAGGTTTTACCAAGAAAGTAAAAAGGCAGCCTACATAATGGGAGAAAATATTTGGAAACCGAACATCCGATAAGGGTTTGATATCCATGTTATATAAAGAGATCATACAACTCAGTGCTAAAAAGACAAGCAATCCAATGAAAAAAATGGCCAAAAGACTTGAATAGACATTTTTCCAATAATGAAATACAAATGGCAAAAAAAGCACATGAAAATACATTCAACATCACGAGCTATTAGGGAAATGCAGATCAAAATTACAATGAGATACCATTTCACACCTTATAGGATGGCCATTATTAAAAAGGCAGAAAACTACAAGTGCTGGAGAAGATGTGGAGAAATAGGAATACTCCACTGATGGTGGGAATATAGAATGGTGCAGCCTCTGTGGAAGACAGTTGGTGGTACCTCAAGAAGCTGAAAATAGAATTGCTATATGATCCAGCAATCCCATTACTAGGAATATATTCAACAAAACTGAAAGCAAGGACACAAACTGACATTTGCACACCAATGCTCATAGCAGCAATATTCACAATTGCTAAAATATGGAAACAGCCCAAGTGTCCATCAACTGATGATGGATAAACAAAATGTGGTATATACATACAATGGAATACTATTTAGCTGTAAGAAGAAATGAAATCAGGATGCATATGACAACATGAATGAACCTTGAGAACATTATGTTGACTGAAATAAGCCAGGCACAAAAGGACAAATATTGTATGGTCTTACTAATAAGAAATAAATATGATGAGTAAACTCATGGAGGTAAACTCTAGAGCATAGGTTACTAGGAGATAAAATGTGTGTTGAGAATGGAAGCTGATGCTTAATGTATGTGGAATTTTTAATAAGGTTTATTGTAAAAGTGAAGAAATGAATAGAGTTGATGGTAACACTGTGAGTATAACTAATACTGCTGATTTATAAATGTGATTGTGGCTGAAAGCAGTAGTCTGTGGAAAACAACAATCATTTTGGTGACAGATGAAGATTGTGGTTAATAGTATAACTATAAGAATATTCTTGTTTTACAAAGTGTGAAAAATATGGTGGGGTACATGGGGAAATTACAACTAATGTAACTTATGGACAATAGTTAATAATACTGTACTATCTTCTTTGCCATTGCTGCAAAAATATTACATCAATTCTAAGGGACAACAAGAGGGGGTATAAGGGATTATGGTATTTTTCCTTTTGGAGTAATGAAAACATTCTAAAATTGACTGAAGTGATGACAGCACAACTCTGTGATGAAAATGAGAGCCACTAACTTTACACTTTGAATGGATTGTACAAAGCATCGAACTATATATAACACAGTGAATCCTGTGGTGGAAGATGGATTGTGATTAATAGAAGAAATATGAGAAGTTCTTTCATGGACTACAACAAATACATATTATTAATACAGGGTGTTAATAATCAGGTGGGTTGGGGGGAAAATACACTAAATATAAGATATGGGCTAAAGTTAGTAGTAATATTTTGATGATGCTCTTTCATAGTTTGTAACAAACGTCTCACAAAAATGCAAGGTGGTGGTGGTGTAGTGATTAATGGGGATCCTATATGATGATTTCCATGTTTTGTAAGTTCACAACTTTTACCATACATTTATTGTTTATGTATGTTCATATATGAATTATATACTTCAATAAAAGTTTTTTAATGAAAAAAGGATAAACAAGTGGGAAAACATAAAGGAATTATAGAAAAGAGATGAAAGTACTAACGTACATTAGAATATAAGTGAAGAATGCATATTGTACTCGATAAGGGAACCAATAAAAGCATATATAACCAGTAAATTAATATATGGTAAATAGAATATTTGATTAATTCAAAATAAGGCAAAAAAGAGGGAAAATGAAACTCAGAAAACAAATGGTTGGTAGATATAAACTCAAATACATCAATAATTACATCATATGTAAACAGACTAAATAATCTAATTAAAAGACAAAGATCATCGGAATGGATTTAAAACACAAGTATTGGAGAGGATGTAGAAAAATTAGAACTTCATATATTGCTTGTGGGAAAGGAAAATGGTGCATACCCAACAGAAAAAATGTTGGCAGTTCCTCAAAAAGTCACATATAGCATTATCATACAATCCAGTCATTATACTCTTTGGTATACACACAAGAAACTGAAAACATATGTCCACACAAAAACATGTATTAGAATGTTCATAGCCGCATTATTTTTATTAGCCATAAAAAGGAAACAATCCATATGCCCATTTACTGATGAATGTATAAATAAAATATGGCATATCTACTCAACAGAATATTATTCAGCCATAAAAAGGAATGAAGTACAACACAAGTATCCATTAACAAATGAATGGATAAACAAAATGTGGTATTGGGAGCAGATGTAGTTCAAGTGGTTGAGCACCTGCTCCCCTTGTATAAGGTCCGGGTTCCATGCCCAGTACCTCCTAAAAAAAATTTTTTTATATGTGGTACATACAAACAGTAGGATATTATTTGACCATGAGAAAAAATAAAGTTATGGAACATGCTGCAACACTGAAGAACCAGGAACCATAAAAACATTGTGCTTAGTGATATATGCAAGGCACATAATGAAAATAGTTCATGATATCACCTATAAGAGAAGACTAGAGGGCCCGGCTAGATAGCTCAGTGGATAAAGAGCGCGCTGGGGTACCACATGGGAGGCCCTGGGTTCGGTTCCCAGGGACCTCTCCGAGCGGACAGACAGCCTTGAGAAAGGCAAGCCGCCGCGGGCGGGGCAGAGCCGCCGTGGGCAAGGCAAAAAGCCGCCACGGGCAGGGTGGAGCCCCCACAGGCATGGCAAAGTCACCCGTGAAAAGCGGAGCTGTTGCCTGCAAACTGCTGCGGAAGCCGGCAGCCCGCAAAAACATGGAGGACTGCTGCCCACAAAACATGGAGCAGAGCCGCCCATGAAAACGGAATGGAGCAACCCTCGAACGGAGCGAGCCGCCGCCGCGGAGGGCCGACTTGGCGCGTCGCCGCAAAGACGGGGGGAGACAAGTAGCAGACATAGAAAGACACAGAAGAAAGGACACACAGCAAGAGCAAGCAGAAGGGGGGGGGATATGTAATAAATAAAAAAATAAATCTTAAAAAAAAAAAAAGAGATGACTAGAAATAGAAAATTCACAGAGATAGAAGGCAGATTAGAGGTTGCCAGGGGATGGAAAGAGGGTGTAAGGGAGAATGTCTGGGGAGGATAGGGCAAGACTGAAGTACTGTGTTTTACTTTCTCAGCTGCTAAAACTAAGAGCATAAAATGGATTGGCTTAAACAGGAATAAATTGGCTCATGGTTATGAGGCTAGGTGAAGTACAAAACTGACCCAACAGCAGGCGATGCCTTTCCCCCCAAAGATTGTGGCATTCTGTGGCTAGCTGCCATCCTTGGTCCTTCGCTTTTCTATCACATGTCAATGCACATGGCAGTGTCTTCTTCTTTTCCTTCCAAGTTCCATTAACTTCCAGCTGTGGCTGCTCCCCATATCTTCTCTCTCCCTGTGGCCTTCTCTATAAGGCTTTCAATAATAGGATTAAGACCCATTCTCATTCAGATAGGCCATACTTTAACTGAAGTAACCTCATCAAAAGGTTCTATTTACAAAGGGTTCACACCCACAGGAATGGATTAGAGCTAATAAAGGAATTCAGCAATGTGGTAGGTGGGGTAAAAGATCAACATCCAAAAATCAGTAGTGTTTCCATACACTAGTAATGAACAATCTGAAGAGGAAATTAAGAAAAACATTCCACTTACAATGGCACTTAAAGAATCAAATACCTAGGAATAAATTTAACCAAGGATGTAAAGGGTTTATATATGGGGAATTATAAAATATTCCTAAAAGAAAGTTTTAAATGTTCTAAATAAATTGAAGGACATTCCTTGCTCATGGATTGGAAGACTAAATATGGTCAAGATGTCAATTCTACCCAAGCTTACTTACAGATTCAACACAATCCCAATCAAAATTCTGTAAGCTTTCTTTTATGAATGGAAAAGTCAACCATCAAATTTATTTCGAAGGGTTACTGGCCCCAAATAGTCAAAAACATATTTAAAAAGAAGAAAGAAGCCAAAGGACTCACTTTC
>PVKH010006384.1:7597-21216 GCA_004027955.1 Chaetophractus vellerosus | reverse complement strand
AAAAAAAAAAAAAAAGATTCAGAGAAGTTAAATAACTTGCCCAAGTAGTATTGGTGCTGGGACTTAATTTCCATAAATAAGTCTCTTGACTCCAAAGCTGTTGTTTTTTTTCCCTCTAGAACTATTGAAGCTACCTTTTGTAGTAGCCTGCCTTTTGTTGAAATTGTTTTATCAGATTGAGAATCTGATTCAAATCTTTGTATCCATCAAGATGTCTGTTAATTAGTAAAATATTTGTGGAATGATTAAAAAGAGAGTTTTACATTAGAAATTCTCATTGACAGGTTTGGAAATGGGCAGCTTGAATTCTGTTTAGTACCTACTAAATAGGGGATCCTATATTCAAATAGGGGTATAGATTAGGTCAATCTTCAAACCTGCATCAAAGCGGTGTAGCTCAGTGGATCGGAGCATTGATTGTAGGATTAGATTGCCTGGGTTCATGTCCTGCTCTGTATACAAGTTATCTATATAACCTAAATGAGGGGAGTGGAGGTGGCTTAGGTGACTGGGCGCTTCCTTCCCACATGGGAGGTCCTGGGTTGAGTTCCTGGTACCTCCTAAAAAAAAAAAGGAAGACTAGCAGACAGCGAGCGCAAAAAAATGAGAGGGTTGGGTAGGAGAAATGAATAAAATAAATCTTAAAAAAAAAAAAGATTAAATGAGACATTGGATATAAAGTTCAGTGCTTGACCATATAGTAAATGCCATAGAGAATTTTTTTTTTAATATTACCCATTGTCTTTCCCATTTTGAGATTTGATTTTATCTTGACTATCTATTTTGAGTTAGAACCATCTTCGTGTCTACTACTGAATACCCTAAATTAGAAGGGATAGTTGATTTCCTTCCTCTTGTGGTTTTATTTTATTTTATTTATTTATTTCTGCTTGCTCTTGCTGTGTTCATTTTCTGTGTTCTCCTCTGTCTGCTCTGTCTCCCCCTGTTGTGGTGACGTGCCGAGTCAGCTCACCACGCAGGCGGCTCTGCTCCGTTCGCGGGCGGCTCGCTTCCGTTCGCGGGCGACTTGCCCTGCCCGTGGCAGCTTTTGTCCTGCTTGTGGCGGCTTTTTGCCCTGCCCGTGGCAGCTCTGGCCCGCCCACGACGGCTTGCCCCTCTCAAGGCGGTCTGCACTCCGGAGAGGCCCCTGGGAACCGAACCCGGGGCTTCCCATGTGGTGAACCGGCGCCCTATCCACTGGGCTACAGCCAGCCCCGTCTTGTGGTTGTATATTCTTATATTTACGGATGATAGTGGCTCAGTAAATGTGATCAGTGTCTCTTTTATGGCAGGGAGCCGTCGCATGGTGGATGTCATGGATGTGAACACACAGAAAGGCATCGAGATGACCATGGCTCAGTGGACGCGCTACTATGAGACCCCAGAGGAGGAGCGAGAGAAACTCTATAATGTGATCAGCCTAGAGTTTAGCCACACCAGGCTGGAGAATATGGTACAGAGGCCCTCTACGGTTAGTCTAATCATTTTCCTCACATTGTCATCATCACCAAGGTTGTTTATATACTGGAAGAATTTACAATTTTTGTACACTCCGAGATTTAGATGAAGATGAAAAAGACAATTTTACAAGAATAACATTTTTAGAAAGTTCATCATTTTCCAAAGTCACTTAATTTTATATAGGGAGGGTCATTCTGATTTGCATAGATAGCCTTACTTTCAGTAACTTAATTTAGGAACACTGGCCTCTTAGTGCATAGTGGAGAGAAGTCTTAAAATTCTCCTATAAGAACTGCCAGAAGGAAACTTGCCTAAGAAACAGCTTTCCTATAGGTTTATGCTTGCTGAGAAGCTTGGGAGAAAGCTGGTTGAAAGCTAGGTGATAATTTTATGAGATGCTGTTTGAAAACTAGTGGAACTTGGAATGCTGTAGTCATTTTATGGAAGTCAAGGTCTCAATGTTTTATCTTATGTCCATTTAATTATCCTAACTATTCCCTTTGTTTTTCAAAGTTGAAATATGCCTAATTACTTATAATATAGTTAATATATATCTTTAGCCTTTTAATAAGTTGCATTATTTTTATCACTAATACATGGATATGTATAGACAAAGAGGGGAAACGTTCTCAGTCTTTTCACCATTGTCTGAAGAGATAGTGTAATTTCTTGTCATAGTTTCTTATTACTGGAGGTGCTACAACTAAATACAGAATTTCTTACTAAACAAAACTCCCCCTCTCCCCCTGCATGCAGCAACAAGAATCCTTTTTATATTATGTATCATCATTTGTTTGGTCATGTAGAAATATAAATATGGAGCGCTTCATGAATTTGTGTATCATCCTTGTGCAGGGGCCATGCTAATCTTCTCTGTATCATTCCAGTTTTAGTATATATCCTGTGAAGTGAGCACTTTACCCTTCTTAATAACAAAACTTGGCTTACTTAAACTACTTTTAGAAATGAATAATTCAACGGGAAAGGGATGTAAGAATCACAATAACATTGTTTATAAAGCTATTTCCTTACTATTTCTCAAATTTCAATTTAGAAACACTATGATTGTAATTATAAAAATGCTATTCCATTAACTGGAAGAGTAGACTCTATGAGAAAATTATCTAGGGGGCAGAGACCACAGTGTACCAATATCTTTCAGGGACCTAAAATATGTCCAGAAAGATAGAGTGAGCTGTTACCAAGATCACATCCTAAAAGCAAGCAAACTTTTTGTGATCTTGCTATGTGAGCACTAACATGATTATTATTCTACCAGATATTTTCTCCATAATCTTCTATACTAAATACTAATTTAAAAAAATAACTTTATTGAGGTCCAATTGATGACCTACAATAATGTGCACCCATGTTATAGAGTATCATGGGAGCATAGACAGGGCCCACCTAACCTGGAGGAGAATTGGGGGAGGCTCTTTGGAGGAAGTGCTTGCTAAGAGATGAATGAAGGAAAGAGGGTGGAGAATAGAACTCCAGGCAGAAGGAAAAGCTTGTTAAAGTAAGGTTGGCAACTTTCAAGTGCCCATTGTGGTGCTGGCATAAAGTGGAGTTCTTGGGTGAGAAGAGAGAGATCCTTCCAGAAATAATTGAGAAGTAAAAGAAAAATGGCAACAAATTTGTTTAGTGATGGGGGTAAATTAGTTCATAGAAGACCATGAGCTGATTTGCACAATATATGAATAGATTAGTCCTAAGTTTTGGATTTCTTGTCAGTTTGGTCATAGTATTGGTGCAGAACAGATAGAAATTGTTGATTTTCCTTACTTTTTTACTGGAAACTGGCTGTCATCTGGATGAAGGCCTTTAGCAAAAGGTATGTCCAAAGGCTGAAAATTAACCTAAGGGGAAGTGTATGAACATGCTGCCACAATATATTCTCTGTAGTTGATACTTAATAATACCAAATAAGGAGTGGTCAGAATAACTGACTTGTTGCTGCAGGTGAGAAATTCTGGCCAGACAATTTCGGCTTTCTCTGAACAAATACTTGGTTAAAAAAAATAAAAAAAACACTCACATTGTTCCCAAACCTTTCTCTTCCCATTCAGACATAAGAGCTGATACTATATTGAGCAGGTACAGTTATTTCTTATGCTCTTTAAGGCTTTCTGAAGGATAATACAAGGAGATTGAAGATGCTGACCCCACTACATTACGAAAACAGAAAGTGGATTTTGTTTGAGGGAAAGAAAAGAAACTGAGGGCTCATCCAGTGTTCTAGGCCTGGTGGATGCTTGGTTAAAACTGTTGGCTCAGGGGAACAGATGTTGCTCTGTGGCTGAGCACCTGCTTCCCATGTACGAGGTCCCAGGTTTAATCCACAGTGCCTCCTTAAAAAAAAAAAAAAAAAAAAAAAAGTTGGCTCCCTGCGCAGAAATGGAACCACATATTAACTTATTAACCTTAGTAGTTGCTTCCCATCTTGGTTGTTACTCCTGTGACATTGGTATTCCAAACACTTTCTCACAGATTGTTATAAAACTTAACAGATACATGTTTTCAAAGCCATAAGTTAGGTATTTGCAACATCAGCACTGTGGTGGACTTATAGTTGTTTGGCTTTTGTACGGTTTCTACCTGAGACTGTTTCTTAAAGAGTTCAGTGGTTGGCTGCAGGCATTTGAAGGTATAAAGTGTTCAATTAAGTTTTTTTTTTTAAGCAGTAACATTTATTTATTTTTTTTAAACTTGTTTGTTTGTTTGTTTGTTTGTTTGTTTGTTTGTACCAGGAATCAGGTATTGAACCTGGGACCTCATGTGGGAAGCTGGCACTCAACCACTGAGCCACATCTGCTCCCTCAATTAAGTTTTTACTGTTTTTACTTCTTGTTTCTTTCAGCAGATTCCTAAACTCTGATCACATTATTTCAAAAAATGTTAACATATACAACATCCTTTTGAGGTAATTATCCCCATTTTACAGATGAGTTCCAGGGACTTGCATGATCTCAAGACAACATGAGAGACCTATAACTGACCTACTAGTTTGTATAGCATATTGCCTATACAAGGCTACAAATTCCTGTTGATTTTTTTTTTTTTTTAACTTTTGGTATCTTAGATGCTCTAACAGTAGTACATCTTTCAGTAAATTTACAGATACCTTCCAGACATCACCTTTTATTGGATCAAAAACATAAATAACAAATTATACCAACAGTAATATAGGAAGGTGGCTCCTGCATCTTTCAGTTAATCCATTCTGATTAGTGTTGTCTTAATGATTATGTTGATGGAACCATTCAACTTTATTATTTAATAATTATTTCTAGAATGTTTGCCTATTGACCCTAAGATTACATATTGTTTTAATTTACTTATAATTAAGTTAGAAGTCTTTGAGTATGCGTTTTGAGAATTCTCCTTTTCATGACTTGAATATTCTCTTTAACCATGACCCTTCATTTGAAGTCTAACATTTCCTCCTCCTTTTTAAAGGTGGATTTCATTGACTGGGTAGACAATATGTGGCCAAGGCATTTGAAGGAAAGTCAGACTGAATCAACAAATGCCATCCTGGAGATGCAGTACCCTAAAGTGCAGAAGTAAGTGACTTACTCTGCATTTTCCTCAGAGTGCTGTGGGAAAGAAGTGAGTACAAGGAATGCTTCCTCCCATAGGACTCTTGTTCTGTATACTAAATGATCAAAAAGATGAATTATTCAAAGAGTTGGTTTTACAGTTTCAAAGGGAAGAGTGTAAGAGTACCATAGCCCATGACCACATAGTTTTAAAAAAATAAAAGTGTCCTTCCAGTAATGTGATGAATTGAAACTGCATTCCTCTCACTGGGAATTAATTGATAAGGTAGAAGGTAGGAGGTGTACACAAGGGAAAAGGATAGCATTGTGGTGGGGTGGTTCCCTTTTTTCTCATCAGTGCACTAATGCTGCTGCTTTTTTTGGGTCAGGTACTGTCTAATGAGTGTTCGAGGCTGCTATACTGACTTCCATGTGGACTTTGGTGGTACTTCTGTTTGGTATCACATCCATCAAGGGGGAAAGGTACGGTTTTAGTTGTGGTGGGGGTTGGAATCTGAAGCTGGTTATATGACTTTACTTCAGTTTATGCATGCTTAGTATATCCTGAGACTGAATCTATTAGGAAATTGTCCTCTTCTTATCTGGAGAGAATTATAGTTTAAGTTGACATTCCTGGTTAGAGTTCATTAGGAATTAGTGTTCATCTAGTCCATGTCATCTCACCAACATAGTATAATACTTGGGAAACCCCAACAGCCTTGTTTCTATGTTCCCAAAGACAGAGTTCTCCAAAGGTAGCCAAGGAAGTGGTTTTATAAAGACAATTTCTCTACATGGAAGTGTAATAAAGTAGTGGAAGGGAACACACAGTTTAGATAGATTCACAATGAAAGCAGTAAATTAGGATCCAAACTTTCCCTGTTTGGAGACATTGGTCTGAATTGTGGCCAAAATCTATTTACATTCTAAGGATGAAAATAGATTTTGAAAAATAATCCTCATTTGTAAGGAAATATAATCCAGTTTGTCTGTCTTTCTGAATGCTGGGTGAGAATGGAAATTAGAATTAATAGCAGAGGTTTATACTATTATACTCTTGTTACTTTTTTTCCCTTACTAGAAGTGAATGCATTAGTGTGCTGTGGACCTTTAGAGAAAAATGGTACTAGAATGAAAATAGATAATGCTTTTAGAATGTGAGGTCTATGGGGAGCAGATGTAGCTCAGTAATTGAGCACCTGCTTCCCATGTATGAGGTCCCGAATTCAATCCCCAGTACCTCCTAAAAACAAACACACACACACATGAAAAAAACAACTCTCATTGGGGAGCGGATGTAGCTCAGTAATTGAGCACCTCCTTCCCATGTACGAGGTCTTGGGTTCAATCCCCAGTACCTCAAAAAAAAAAAAAAATGAGGTCCTAATCTAGTACAATTACACCTTCAAATCCTTCAAAAATAATTTTGTTTACTTTGTATCCATTCAATGTGTGAGAAGTTTTGTCCAGTTGGTCTTGGTTACTACCTTGGACTAAAGCAACCCAGGACAGTCTCTTAAAGATATTGTACCTTACCACTTCTTGTAGGACTATAAAGGCCATATAAAGGACTGCCTTAGGTAAAATGCAGAATGCGCCTCTTCTGTCTGAACCCTGGATGGGTTCTGGATTTTATAGTCAAACCCCAAGAAAGCCCTAATGCTATTCAATCAAGTGGAAGACAAGAATGATCTACTTTATGGGGCCCTCTAGAGTTTCCCAGACAACCAGGTTCTGTAGGCTAGAAGAATTGCCTGCTTCTCCTCTACTTAGTGGTCTTAATTTTGTACTTGTTTCTTAGTTGAGGGAGATGACTGGGTCATGTCAATGGCTGTTAACAGACTGAAGTTTTTTAACTCACAGGTCTTCTGGCTCATCCCCCCTACAGCCCACAACCTGGAGCTGTACGAGAATTGGCTGCTGTCAGGGAAACAGGGAGACATCTTTCTGGGTGACCGGGTGTCAGATTGCCAGCGCATTGAGCTCAAGCAGGGCTATACCTTCGTCATTCCCTCAGGTAAGCAAGATGGGAAAAAGTGGTTGTTTATTCTAGCCATTTTATTTTCTTCAACTTAAAGCAATTGGTGGATTACTACCAAGAATGATTTTGATGTTGGGGTAGGCAGAAAGCAGTGGTGTCCTTTCCTGTCTTTACGGAGTAGATGCTAAGAATTTATTTTAGAGAAAAGGCAGTGAATTTCACCAAAGGTGTATAGCAGAATTGCTAATGGAGGCTCTTCAGTTCTACATGTTTGGGCCCCATATTAGCCCTGGTGATTTAGACTCTCTAGGGGTTGGACCTGTTCTACAGGTGATACACAACCCTGGTTAAGAACCACCTACTCTTTCTAAGAGATAGCCATGAAGAATGGATTGCTGATCAAGTCATTAGTTCGAGAATAAGTGCTGTAAATAGCACAGATTTTGGAGTCACAGACCTGTATTAGAATTCTGACTGGATATTTACCTGTTATATACCATTGTGGTCAGATGTTTATTTAAATCTCCAGGTCTCATTTTGTTGTGAGGAATAAATGAGAATACACCTAAAATATCTTGTTCAGAGCCTCGTTCATAAGTAGGTGCTCCAGTAAATGGTAGCATTTATTAAAAATTTATTGTGTGTTAAGCACTTTACATGCATTTTCTCATTTAATACCCACCAGCAACCACTTGTGGTATAATTTATTCTGGTTTTATAAAGGAAATTGAGGCTTGGAGAGATTAAATAACTTGACCAACCACTAAGAGGTAGAATCAGAATAGAAAGTGTGATCGTGTACTAGTTCTCTGAGAGCTATGTTATAATGTGTGCTTTCAGCCACTGCCCACCATTCCCTTTCTTCCAGGCTGGATTCATGCTGTGTATACTCCTACAGACACATTAGTGTTTGGAGGCAATTTTTTGCATAGCTTCAACATTCCCATGCAATTAAAAATATACAACATTGAAGATCGGACACGGGTAAGTAATTTTAACACGGGTTATGAAGAGGATTATTCCATTTAAGACACATGCAAGAGATACACTGATCGTTTGGCAAACCTTTAGTGGTCTCTGGGTTAAAATGCAATGTTTACATTTTGGGAACACTGAGAAAAATTAGCGTTTTAACAGGATCTACATGCTTGATTTTGTGGACTTTAATTCTTTGAGGTTCTTGGTTTCTTGGATTTTTATAGGACTGGATAAGGCCCTCTGGTATTCTCTGAAGCCATGCTTTGATTTTTATGCTCTTGAGTAAATTGATATAATGGAATTTATCAAATCAAGATTCATAGCTTTTAATTCATCTGTCTTTACTCTGATTACAGTCTTAACAGTCGAGTTGTTTTACTTCAGTGTGTAAATATGTATACTGCCTTTCTTAACTGGAGTTCCAGGAGAGGATTGAGCCCTAGTGAACATGATTTGTGTCTTATTTTCCCACCTTTCCCAAGGATGCTACATAGCTGCCACCATTCTAGATGTATAGCAGAGAAGTTAGCTCCTTACATACAATGAAAGCAGAGGTCCATAAACGTTTTCTGTAAAGGACAAGATAGTAAATATTTTAGACTTTGTGGGCCATATGGTAGCTGTCGCAACTACTTAACTCTGCCTCAGAGTTTGAAATACTTAAATGAATTCATGTGACTGTGTTCCAATAAAATTTTATATTGGACAGAAATTTGAATATCATATAGTTTTCATGTGTCACAAGATATCCTAATTTATTTCAACCATTTAAAAATGTAACATTCTTAGCTCACAGGCCTTAGAAACAACAGGTAGCAGATCAAATCCACTATTGTTGTTTGCTGACCCAAGCCTTAGGGAATTAGGGTTTAATTCTCTAGCAAAACCCTGGTTGTAAGGGTTGAATAATATAATATCTGATGGAGGTATAAATGGTATTGGCATTAAAACAATAATTAGGGCCGGCTGTATAGCCCAGTTGGTAGGGCACTGGTTTACCACATGGGAGGCCCCGGGTTCGGTCCCCGGGCCTCCTTGAACAGGCGGACCACCTTGAGAAGGCAAGCCAACACGGGCAGGGCACGCTGCCGCGGGCAAAGGCAAACCCCCATGAACAAGGGCAAGCCCCCACAAGCAGGCGGGCCGCCGCGCCAGTGAGCTGACTCAGCAGGTCGCCCCAGCAGGGGGAGACAAGCAGACACAGAGGAATGCAAAGAAAGAAAAAAAATGAACACAGCAAGAACAAGCAAAAAGGGGGGGATGTATAATAAATAAAAAAATAAATCTAAAAAAAAAACAAAAACAATAGTTAGAGGGAGCAGTGTAGCTCAGTGGTTGAGTGCCTGCATTCCGTATATGAGGTCCTGGGTTTAATTCCTGGTACCTCCTTAAAACAAAACAAAAGAAAACAGTAATTACAGTATTTAAGGGTTATGATCATAACTTACTTTCAAGTAGTTGAGAAAAAAAAATAGCATTGTTTATGAATAGAGATTAGCAGATGTGGGGAAATTTTAGTAGTTGGTGAACCTAAGAGAATGGTATACTGGTACATGATACTTTTCGATAGTTTCAAAATTAAAAATACAAAAAGATAAAAAACAAAAATAAAAAAATAAAAAGATAAAAAATAAATAGCAATTAGTGAATAGTTTACAACTTACAACAGGAATGGTCATTGACCTGTATGCTATGAACATGGTTAGGTAACCATTTTGGTACCCTTTTGGAAACATTTATTTGGTTTAGGAGCTACCTGCCACTTTATACATAAGACTGATATAATAAGTTGTAGCAATTGCCCTATTAGTAAAATTAAAAGAGGAAGCAATGTTTCCTGAATAAATTTTATAAAATTATATAAAAGCGAGTTACAAAAAAAAAAGTGAATTACAAAAGATAAGTCGTTTAATAAGTTTGAAGATGTAATAAAGGTATATATGCAGATAGAGTTAAAATGTTTCAAAAGAAAAAAGTTTCATTGTAAAATACTTGTTTAAACTCAAAATCATTGTAAGAGGTAACACCACCGCCCTGCTATAAGATTCAGTCTGAAAATTAGCATTCTCTTTTTGCAGCTAAAAATGACTATAGTCAGTCAAGAAAGGGAGAATGTATATTCAATAGCATAGGTAACACAAGCACCTTAAATCTTCATGAAAAGTTTCTGCAAGAGTGTTAAATTGGTAAAAACAGATCTTGATTTATCTAATTCCTAGACTTCACATATTAGAAAGTTGTGAAATTTTAGTATCTAATAACCGTATTGTTCTGTCCTTCCTAAGAATAATTGTTTCATTCTAAATAAGGAATCCTTTTATATTTCTGTGAAATTTCATTGAGTCCCCCACATCAGTATACACAGAGTAGTTTTTTATTGCTTTCCACACCAACCTTTTATGTGCCTACACCATCCTGGCATCTGTTAAATATATTACTAATCACTATAAACTTATAAAGTTTAATTTTAAAGGGAATATTTTTACAAAACATTTTAAAAGATAATGCTTTACAAAAGAAATATAAAGCATGTTGTAAACTCAAGGCACTGTTTGTAGTTAATTTTGCTATTCCAATGTAGAGATTTAGATTTACTCTTTAAACTTGTGAGTTGGTAATCTACTGGTAGTATTCAAAGTCTCAAAATTTTTGTAATGTGGATTTTTAAAAAGTCTTCCAAAAATTTTCAACCCAGTCTTAAGAATTGATGGAATTTGTGGTGTTCAACAGCCGAGGTAAAGTGTAATGAGGGCAGGTTGAGTGTGAGATATCTTGGCTATTACTAGTACAATCTGTTTCCTGTTTTTTTTTTAAGTGAAAGTTTAATGTCGTTATTTTAGATTTTCTTTTTTTACTGTCCGTATTACTCAGCTCTCTACAGAGTAAAGAGGGCTTTAGAAGTGAGGTTGTCCTGAATTCCTAATTAAGACCCTTCAAGAAAAGTATGGCTATGCTTAAAAGGCAAGTGGAGAGGCCCAATGTATTACATTTTATTTTGGGGGACCAAGTACCTTTTAATTTTTGTCCCTACTTGCCAGAATAAAATTAGTTTGACTTTTAAAGTAAGGGATGAGAAACCTCTTAGAGTTATTAAAGCTATAGCCACATGAGAGACCCAGACTCAGGGCCTGGCTACTCTGCATTGAAAAGCTATACAGGGCTGATAAGGAAAAGTGCATGCCTCTTCTGCCTTGCTATGAGGAAGGTGATCTCATTCCACAGTGATGCCCTTTGACCTGGTGAAGGGTTCTAAAAGGGGCTCCCATCCAGTTTGCCTTGATTCAGGAAGACTCCCTGGCAGGGTGCTTTGAAAAGGGATAGGTAAAGTCATCTCTTCAATATGGGAGGAGATGGGAATGTTCTTAGGGATTGTCTAATGAAGACTTCTTAAATGTATTGCTTGATTTAACCTTTACAAAAATACCCTCTGTAAAAAGAAGACATCAAAATATATTTAGGAAGTATTCCCATCATTGGTCTTCCTCACTGATTAATCTGTGCTGATTTTCCTTTTCCTTGACTGTGGCAGATCTGAAGGGCACTTGTTTTTATTATTATTCAGCTGGAGTAATCTCATGCTACTTTTGGGGAGAAGAGAAAGAAAACTAAAAGTATGTTGTAAACTCAAGACACTGTTGTAGTTTTGTTACTCCAGTGCAGAGATTTACTATTTAAACTTGGGTGTTGGTAAACTATTGGCAGTATTCAAAGTCTCAGTAATTTTTGTAATGAGAATTTTAAAAAAATCTTTCAAAAATTTTCAACACAATCTTAGAAATTGATTGGCTCTGTGGTATTTGGTGGCCAAGGTAAAATATAATGAGGGTAGGTTGAGTGTGAGATATCTTGGTTGATATGAAACATTAATCTGATTTGTGTACATACCATCTTGGCAAACAACAAAGGTACTAGGCAGGCAAGCTGAGAGTTGATATTAGGGAGACTACTCATCTGGACACAGCTTGAGCATGAGTCTCTAATCATACTTTCATATATGTAAGGACATTATAAGAACATCTGACTTCATCTCATGTCCTCTTTTCCATTAGGTTCCTTGTCCCACTGCCTTCTGAGTCAGGATAAAACTGTAGTAAAGACAAAAGCGCCAGGCACGCCTTTGTATCCTAAGAACCCTAAGAGTTTTCTCAATTAAATATAATGTATGTTATTCTAACATTTTACTCTCTGTCCAAAAAACCCAAGATTTCTTTTTGATGCTTTTCCAAGTACCTTTTATCTTTTGTGATTGTTTTCCAAGACCAACATTTTCTATTGACAGTTCCACTTAAATTCTTGCTTCAGATGCTAACCTAGATTTGCACGTTGCCTGGAGAGAGTTTTTCTTGGGTTAATTATTGGAATGATTCAATTTATCTTACTCTCTTTCCTTGAAAATTGTTATCAGCTTGCTTTTCTCAATATTCTGTTCCTGTATAGGTTCCAAATAAGTTCCGCTATCCATTCTACTATGAGATGTGTTGGTACGTGTTGGAGCGCTACGTGTACTGCATAACCAACCGCTCCCACCTAACTAAGGAATTTCAGAAAGAATCCCTTAGCATGGGTAAGTGTTCTGCCTACCTGAATTTTCAGACCAAAATACTTTTTACAACCTGCAAAACTGAGGGTCAGGCCAGGAATATTCAGTAAGCTATTTGTTATTCAACAGTTTTTGTCTGTTTTTTACTTACCTGTTTGTAAGTATCAAAATTCACTCAGTGTGATTGGGCACTAATCAAAGCTGATCTCGTCTTCATCTGAGTTGTTAGTACTTAGTTCAAGAAAGATAACCAGTTGTTTAATATTACTTTTATTGCATAAAGATAAGTAGTTTACATAGAGTAAATTCTTATAATTCCCTGTGAGCTAGGAATTGTCATCCCCATTTTACAGGTGGGAACATTGAAGTTCAAAAGGTTAAAAAACTTGTCTGTGATCTTACATTTAATAAGTGACAAAGCCACAACTTGAACCCAGGTTGGTCACACTCTAAACTATGCTCTTAAGTGTGTGCTTTAATGTTTTCCCAACTTCTACCAAGAGAAATACTTTATTGAATGACAGGGTTAGTTGCAATGACACATTTTTATGTCTTCTATGCCTTAAAATGGAATGGAGCCCACACCGAAATATCCTGTAGTCACAAGTTTCTATGGACTCTTCAGTCTAAGCAAGATACTTTTTTTGCCTTAGCATTTTCTTCTTGTGGCATAACTTTGCTTGTAGTTTGTATTCTCATTAGAAAATAAAAATACTCTCCCATGAATGTGAAAGCAAAATACAGTATTGTATATATCGCACAATCCATATCTTGTTTTAAAATACATCTACATTATAATCATGTGTATATGCATAGAAAAAGATGGAAAGGAGCTGCATCATACTGTTTAGTCCTTATCCCAAGGTGAGGGGATAAGGGATGACTTAATTACTTCTTTGCACCTTCCTGTATTCTCTAAATTATTTTTTATTTTTATTGTATTTTTTTGTTGTTGTTGTTGTTACATATCCCTCCCCTTTCTGCTTGCTCTTGCTGTGTGTTCATTTTTTTGTGTTCTTCTATGTCTGCTTTGTCTCCCCCCGCTGCGGCGATGTGCCGAGTCAGCTCACTGCGCAGGCGGCTTGCCCTGCTTGTGGGCGGCTCTGTTTCCGTTCCC
>PVKH010006383.1:0-21102 GCA_004027955.1 Chaetophractus vellerosus | reverse complement strand
GGGTCTGATGGTGCACCTGTGCACGGGGTCTGGCAGCCCGTGTGCCTTCAATATTTTTCTTTTTTTTCTTTTTACCGGGAGGACCCGGGGATTGAACCCAGGTCCCTCCATGTGGAAGATGGACGCCCCCTGCTATATCTCTTAAGGTTGACCAAAGATACCTACAGTTACAGTCATTTCCTATACGGGATGGTCATATAATATATCAGGCTTGGTTTATCACCAGCATTCTAAAAACCAGACCTAGAAAAACTATGTCTGGGGAAACATGCATGGTTTCTAATATAGCGAATGTTTAGCCTACCCTGATTTTCACAAAATCAGGACAGCGAGAATATTTGCATCGTTATAATACTTTCAAGTAAATTTTAGTGAGTGTGTATAAGAAATGTTAGACACATAAATACTGGATCTGTAGTAAAAATCACTGTCAAATTTAAGTGCCACGGATTTGGGAGTTCGAAGTCTTTTTCAGATTTGCGAACACTCCATATGTTTAAGGTAGGCTATCAAAATTTTAATGGATATTGATACTTACTTAGTGAAAGTCAGCAAGTCGCTTATTTATCCACAAAATTATAGGCTAGTTTAGATGATCACAAACTCATCCCAGTTATAAAATTGTATGATACCAAATAAAGTCTACACCAAAGTGAATATAGCACACTTTCAGTTAGTTTGGAAGGGCATTTGCCTGGTCATTGAAGTCTCTAGGCAATCCAGCCAGCTGGGTTGAAGTTGTGGCTTTGCTTATTGTAGCATGGAGACTTGCCAAGGAGAGTACGGAGCTGTGGGGAGAACAGAGCTGGTGGACTGTGGATAATCCTGTAGGAGAGAATCATGCATGCATTTGAGAACTACTCAAAAATTTTTTTGTGGTACCCCATGGACCTTTTTGAATCAAACTAGAGTACTATGAACTAGTTACTAAAAATGACCTAATTGGAGATACTCTTAAGGGACATAGTAGCATTGCAAGGCCATATATATATTCCAGTTATGGGGGAAAGGTTCAGAAATAATAGAGACTTATAAATTTATACATATGTGTATAATAGTGAATGGGGGTGGGGCATGAGCAAGAAAGCAAGAGCAGCAGTGCAAGTGAGAGTGAGTGAGCAAGCCCTACCCATGGGCCAATGATTTCTATAAATTGTGTGGGGACGTATACATATTTTATCTGCTTGTACTAGTTAACAACTAAAGGTTTGAGCCAAATATGGATTCTCAGGAGCTTCTATAATGGTATTATAATAGGCTTTAAAAATGTGAACTCATGTTTAAGAACAGCTGCTACCAAATATCTGTTTTGTGAAAGCGTAGGACAACTTAGTTTTTCTCAGAATTATATTTTCTCATTTTACTTTAGCAGCTGTTATTTGGGTGTCTAAGCCTTTGAAAATTAAGGAACTATAAACATGAGATAATAAAAAAAATTAGATTTCTGTATGCACCAACAAAATTTCTAGTTAGTGTTTAGGACATGAAAGAGAAAATAAATCATATACACTTACAGATAAACACACACATTATATATATACACACATACACAAACATGTACACTTGTGGTTGCTGTTATTATTAAGATGTTAACTCTTTTTAAGTTGTGGCATACTTATTATTAGACCTACCCAGGAGGTAGCTGGGTATTTCTTCAGTGATCTGGCTGTCTTGAAAAACACTGCTAGTCAAAGTTCTGATTTGGCAGGAGAAAAGGTTTTAGTTATAGAACAAACTGATATAAAGAAAGCTCTTTCTATTAAAAAAATGGTTCTATGTGGACAAGTGGTTTCTTGTTTTTTTAAGAAACATTTTCCACTTATTTGTGTGTATGTGCATAAAATTTTTTTATAGAAAGAAGATGTAGGTTTATAGAAAAATCATGCAGAAAACAGAGTTCTGATATATGTCCCACCCAACTTTAATTAAAATCTTGTGCTAGTGTGGTAAATTTGTTACAAGTGATGGGCGAAGGAAAGGATATAATTGTGCTATTAACCATAATCCATGGTTTACATTAGGATTCTGTGTTTGTATTATACAGTCCTATGGTTTTTATTTTTATGCTAGTAACATATATACCACCTAAAATTTCCCTTTTAAACACATTTAAATATATAATTAAGTACTGTTAATTATATTCACAATCTTGTGCTACTGTCATCACCATTCATTACCAAAACTTTTCCATCACCCCAAATAGAAACTGTGTACAGTTTAAGCATTAACTCCCCATTCCCAACACCCACCCTGGCCTCTACTAACCTATATTCTAGTCACTGACTCCATGGATTTGCTTATTCTAATTATTTCATGCAAGTGAGATCATACAATATTTACCCTTTTGTGTCTGGCTTATTTCACTCAACATGAGGTCTTCAAAGTTCATCCATGTTGTTGCATGAATCAGAACTTCATTCCTTTTTTATGTCTGAGTAATATTCCATTGTGTATATATATCACATTTTGGTTATCCATTCATGGGTTAATGGACACTTGGGTTGTTTCCATCTTTTAGCAATTGTAAATAGTGCCACTGTGAACATTGGTGTGCAAATATCCGTTTGAATACCTGCTTTTGATTCTTTTGGGTATATACCTAGAAGTGGGATTGCTGGGTCATATGGTAATTCTATACTTAACTTTCTGAGTAACTGCCCAATTGTCTTCCACAGTGGTTGCACCATTTTACATTCCCACCAGCAATGCATGAGTGTTCCTATATCTCTACATCCTCTCCAACACTTGCAATTTTCCTTTCTTAAAAATAGTAGTCATTCTAGTGGGTGTGAAATGTTATCTCATTGTAGTTTTGATTTGCATTTCCTCAATGGCATGCTGTTGAGTATCTGTTCATGTGCTTTTTGGCCATTTGTGTACCTTCTTTGGTGAAATGTCTATTCAAGTCTTTTGCCCATTTTTAAATTGGGTTGTTTGTCTTTTTGTTGTTGAGTTGAAGTATTTCTTTATATATTCTGGATTTTAAACCCTTATGGGATATGTGGTTTCCAAATATTTTCTCCCGTTCTGTAGGTTATCTTTTTACTTTCATGATAAATTCATTTGATGCATAGAAGTTTTAATTTTGATGAGGTCCCATTTATCTATTTTTTCTTTTGTTGCTCATTGCTTTGGGTGTAAAGTCTAAGAAACCATTGCTTAACACAAATCCTGAAGATGCTTCTCTATGTTTTCTTCTAGGAGTTTTATAATTCTGGTTCTTATATTTAGGTCTTTGATCCATTTTGTGTTGAATTTTTGTATATGGTGTGAGGTACAGGTCTGCCTTCATTCTTTTGCATGTGGAGATCAGTTGTTTTCCCAGAACTATTTTTGAAGAGACTGTTCTTTCCCAGCTGTGTGGACCTGGCACCTTTGTTGAAAATCAGTTGGCCGTATGTATGAGGGTTTACTGCTGAATTTTCAGTTTGATTCCACAGGTGTGTGTGTCTGTACTTGTGCCAGTACCATTTGGTTTGATTACTGTGGTATAGCAGTTTGTTATTATTTATGAATTCCAAAAAGAAGGATTATGTTTGTAAAATGGTCTATTTCTCTGGGTGTGAGCCCCTTTGACTGTATTAGATTCAGCTGAGATGTCTTTGATTAAATTATGGTAAAATTAGGGCTTTGGTTTGACCATGTCAGTAGGGTGTAACTCAGGGTTAGTGCCCGCCTCCTTTCTGGGCTGATATAAATGGGCACTCACTCAAGAAAACACAGAGGACGGCAGAGGAACAAAGAGAGCTCCATAGACAGGATAGAGGAGAGAACTTTGTTCCTGTGGCCCCGGGAAGAGAAATGAGCCATTTGCCTGATAGTTTGCAGCTGAGCTCAGGAAGCCAGGAAAGAAACAAACCCTATGCCAGCCTACAGCTGAGATCAGAAGCTGGGCCCACAGAGCCTTAAGAGGAGGAAAGAAGGAGAGACCGGGCCTGCTGTCTTATTTCAATACATGACAACTGACTTGAGTGAGAAATTACCTCTTATGGTACCTTGAGTTGGACTCTTTAGGGCCTTGTAATGTAAGCTTTTACCCTAAATAAATACCCTTTATAAAAACCAACAGATTTCTGGTACTTTGCTTCAGCACCTCTTTGGCTGACTAATACATGTGGCTTTCTAATAAGTTTTAAGATTAGGAAGTGTGTGTCTTCTAGCTTCATCCAACTTTTTCAAGATGGCTTTGGCTTTTTGGGTCTCCTAACACTTCCATATAAATTTGATGATTGGCTTTTCCATTTCTCCAGAGAAGGCTGTTGGATTTTGATTGGGATTGCATTGAATCTGTAAATCGCTTTGGGTAGAATTAACATCTTAAGAATATTTAATCTTCCAATTTATGAATATGGAATGTCCTTCCATTTATTTAGGTCTTATTTGATTTATTTTAGCAATGTTTGTAGTTTTTTGTGTACAAGTCTTTTATATCCTTGGCTAGATTTATTCCTAGATATTTGATTCTTTTATTTACTATTGTAAATAGAATTTTTTTCTTGATTTCCACTTCAGGTTGTTCATCACTCATGTACAGAAAAGCGACTGATTTTTGCATGTTGATCTTGTATACCCCACCACTTTGCTGAATTTGTTTATTACCTTTAGTAGCTTAATGGTAGATTTTTCAGGATTTTCTGTATATAGAATCAAGTCATCTGCAAATACGGAAAGTTTTACTTCTTCCTTTCCTATTTCAATGCCTTTCCTTTCTTTTTCTTTCCTAATTGCTCTGGCTAGAACTTCCAATACAATGTTGAATAACAGTGGTTACAGTGGGCATCCTTTTCTTTTTCCTGATCTTAGAAGGAAAGCTTTCAGTCTTTCACCATTGAGTATGTTGTTAATAGTGGGCTTTTTCATATATGTCCTTTATCATGTCGAGGAAGTTTCCTTCTATTCTTAGTGTTGTAAGTATTTTTATCATGAAGCAGTGCTGGAGTTTGTCAAATGCCTTTTATGCTTCAATTGCCATGATTATATGGATTTTTCCTTGGTTCTGTTAAGGTGGGGTATTGCATTAACTGATTTTCTTATGTTGAACCACTGTTGAATACCTTATTTAAATCCCACTTGACCATGGTGTATAATTCTTTTAATGTACTGTTTTTTTTTAAAAGATTTATTTATTTTATTACATATCTCCCCTCCCCCCTGCTGCGGCAACGCGCCAAGACTGGTAACTGTGCGGGCGCGGCTTTCCCCGCTTGTGGGCGGCTTCTGCTTCCATTCACGGCCGGCTTTCAGTTCGCGGGTGGCTGGCTGCGCTCCATTTGCGGGCGACCTGCCCTGCCTGTGGCGGCTTTTGCCTGTCTGTGGCAGCTTTTTGCCCTGCCCACGGCGGCTCTGGCCAGCCCATGGCGGCTTGCCATTCTCAAGGCGGTCTGCCTGCTAGGAGAGGTCCCCGGGAACTGGGCTCGGGGCCTCCCATGTGGTATGCCGACACCCTATCCACTGGGCTATCCAGCCGGCCCCTAATGTATGGTTGAATTAGATTTACTAGTGTTTTGTTGAGGATTTTGCATCTATATTCATAAGAAAATGAATTCTGTAATTTTCTTTTCGTGTGGTATTTTTATCTGGTGGTGTTGGCCTCATAGAATGACTTAGGGTGTTTTCCCTCTTCTTCATTTTTTTTGAAGGGCTTGAGCAGGTTTGGTGCTAATTCTTCTTGAAATGTTTGGTAAAACTCACCTGTGAAGCCATCTAGTCTTGAGACTTCCTTTGTTGGGAGGTGTTGACGCCAGTATTTTTGCAAATAATCTCATCTTCTAGGCTATTATGAATATTTGTGATATAGCAGTTCATAAAAGAATGCTTCGCTGTTGTTTCCAGGATTTTCTTTCAAATTGGTCCATTTTGCAAATTTTGATGTGGTGGTTTTTTTGTTGTTGTTTTGTTCTAGTCTGAAGGCTGTTGGTCATCATGTCTGTTAAATTAGGGAATGGGAAGAATGTGAATTCTGTGTACATGGGCAGGGTTTGTCAACTGATAGGCTTCACTTTAGGCATTTGAGTGGGGAACTGCTTTTTATGCTGAAGGCTTCTTCACCTAAATGCCAGAGTGAGTAAGAGCTTTACTCTGTTGATACCAAGCCTATAGTAGAAGCCCAAGTTCTTCTCAAATAACTTGTATTGTTTTTAAACATACAGGAATATATAGGACAATTTTTAATTCTCTTTGTCTGTTTGGTGCCTTTAAATGCTTTGCCTCAATTTGGGGAATTCCCTACCTTATGAGTCCCTGTTTTCCCAAATTCGAAGCCAGAAATTCATTTCCCAAGCTTCTTGGCTGACTGAATGTAGCCTGTGAACTAGACTCTATTAATTAGAGTCATTCATGCCAGATTTCAGATTAGAAGCATAGGCCACGAAAGAGCAGAAGCTTCAGGAAGTCAGAAGTAAGCATCAGGGATGAAGTTTCAGTCACAGCATGCTGCCTCCTGGCTTGATGGCAGAGCTGTCTTCTCTAGAGCAATTCTATGTGGGACTTTGAGTTTGGTTTCTGGCTGTGTGCTCTAGTAGCCTGGTCCTCTGGTCTTCCCTGAGGGTCTGTGAACTTCCCCCTAAACTTTTAATAATTTTCCTTTTCTACCTAAACTAGCCAGAGTTGGTTTCAGTTGTTTGAAAATAACCCCTAACAGTGAAAAGGAGCTTGTTTGGCTGCAGTGAATTGTTTTTGTGGTATAAAGAAGTCAGATACACACACACACACACAGAGAGAGAGAGAGAGAGAGAGAGAGAGAGAGAGAGAGAGAGAGAGAAACTAAAACATCCTCTGTTAAACTTCACTTTGCTCTCCTGCCCTTCATGATTCACAACATATCTATCCAGGGTTTTACAAGTGAATTTGTTCCCTTATTGATGGCATCTCTCTCCATAAATATTCTGGGTTGTGACTTCTTTCATTCTAATTTATTAGTCTTTGCTCCATCTTCCAGAAATTTGCTTAAATTTCTCTTTTGCTGCTGCCCTCCCCCCTTTCTGTTGTAGAGATATATTCTTTATTCTAGTTTTAAAGTCACCTCAGGAGGATGACAAAATCTGTTTGTTTTCCCAGCTTGCCATCTTGAACCAGAAGTTCCATCTCACTTTATCCATATTGGTATTATAGTACTTTGACATGTAACAAAACCCCGCAAAAGAATATTTTATTTCTTATTAAAATAATATGATGGTTTCTTATTAATTTTGTGTCCTTAGCACCTTGTGTAGTGCTTTGCACTTTACCAAATATGAACATTGTTGACTTTATGGCACCTACGTTTTTGAAATCATAGCTTATCCTTCTGCATTTTTTGGGAATCAATTTGTGACAGGTCTGCACTATTATAGTCATGTTAGGAGTTAAAGTTCTTGAAATTATGTTTTCAACGTGGCAACTGCTTTGTGCCAAGAAGATGGAAGAAGATTTCTTTGAATTCTAAGAATAATTTGTTTTTAATAACTTAAACTTAATGGGAATAACATGACCAACTTCCCTCCTACGTGAAGAGATGGAAGTAAACATACTTAAAATGACAAGGCTAGTAGAAATAAACCACATTGTATTTAATTTGTTCAATTTTTGATACTTGAAGAAATAGTGTTTTTCATTTATATTTAAATGTAATGCTTCAATGTTGTTACTAAAGTGAAGATAGATGAATGTTTATCAGAAAGTCAAAGCAAAAATTAACAGCATATGGAGCTCATTGAGTTTATTTATCAAAACAACAAAATTGTCAGAATTGTTTCTCTTACTCATAAAATTTCTTAAAATTTAGAGGCTTAAGATCACTGGAGCAAGCTGTAAATAATTTATTTTCTGCCCAGTAACTCATTCATTCATATATATATATATATATATTGAGGAGCCACATCAGCTCCCTTGAATTGTTTTTTTTTGCTTGTTTTGTGCTTTTTTTTTTTAATTTTTATTTTTTAGGGATGCACTGGGAATCGAACCTAGGACCTCTCATGTGGGAAGCAGGCACCCAACTGCTTGAGCCACATCTGTCCTATTTTGTATTTAAGTCGAATCTGATACATAAAAATACCCCCAAGAATTCTCTAAGATAGAAATAAATCAAATAGTCTGATCTTCCTTTGAAAACCCACAATATAGTACCATCAAAAGAAAATATATTTTGACATTTCTTTTTATTTATAGTAATAACTGGAGTTATTGATTTGTTTAATATTGTTACATTGTTTGGTGTATCATGCAAATTAAATTATTGCTTGTACATCCAAGTGTCATGGATATATTGTTTAGATCAGATTATGGATGAGTCTTGGTGTACTTTATAAAGAATTCTTCAAGTATTTGTATATTTCAATGTAGGCTTTTCCACCCCTAAATTCCTAAATAGTAGGTAATAATGCTATATATATATTTTAAATATGGGGTGAATTTTACCCAAATTAATTGATTCAACAAGTATTTACAAGTACCTCCTGTGTTCCAGCGAATGTATTAACATACTCTGTCTTCAAAAGTCTCATATGGATGAGGACTGTTTTGTTTGTTCTTTTCTGTGGTCTTTTCGCTAAATTTATTGTATTTCACATAGCAAGATTGTATTCTTACATAGGGACTAACAGACATAAATGAAGTTTCTAATATATCTACAACATTGCTTTATGTGCTGTGTAATACACAAATAATTTGTCAATTAAAAAATTTAGTCAACAATCAGGATATGAGAATCAACCAGAGATGTGCTTTAAAATCTGTCTCTATCTGAAATGGCTCCATGAGAGTCTGGGGAAGGCTGAGGAGGCAGTACTCTAGTCCCCCTCCTCATCTGAAACCATGCACAGCACTTTCATCACTTTTTTTTTAGGAGGCACCAGGGATTGAACCCAGAACCTTGTATATGGGAAGCAGGTGCTCAACCACTGAGCACATCTGCTCTCCCATTTTTCAGTTGTCTTTTGTTGGTTTTTGTTTTATAAAGGAGGTACCGGGAATTGAACCCAGGACCTCATATATGTGAAGCGCGTGCTCAACCACTGAGCTACGCTGCTCCATGCTTTTTATTACTTTTATGTTGATTTGCTCCATAAATTTCATTTGAAAAGAGAGTTCAGCTCATTTTAAAATTTAATTTAAGTTTTTAATATGTGAAACCATGAAATCTAGTGCTCCCCTATTGACTACCTTTCAAATATTTGACAATAACTATGTTGCTCGTACTAGTCTAATACCACCAGTTATTAGAGTTCTCACACTCTGTCATTGTAACCTGTGTCTTTGGGATGTTCTTCGGGTTGTTGGGTCCTACATAAATCAGGGAAGCTAGGAAAGAACAGCATTCTCCAGAGTTGGTCTGGTCATTTCAGAGAACAATTGGACTTCTACATCCCTTGATTCAATACTGGGATTCCTTTCTCTTGATGGAGTAGTGTAAGAAATCGCTTCTTATTCATCTATATTCTTAGACATAATATAGTACCTTATATTATGTCTATGAGCCTTAAATAAACATTTTTTTGAGTTAAAAAAAACCTTGATATTTGCTATTAACAGAAAAAATTATAAGCTTAGTTTGTGGAAATAGTTTGTGGTAATATTTCTATCACCAAACCTTTTATTGAATTAAAGTAAACCTGACTGGGAAGTGGATGTGGCTCAAGAGATTGGGCTCCCGCCTACCACATAAAAAGTCCGTGGGTGGGTTCCTACTACTGCTGTAACAAACCCACAAAGTTAGTGGCTTAAAACAGCAAAGATATATTACTTTACAGTTCTGGAGGTCAAAAGTCTGAAATGGGTTTCACTGGGCTAAAATAGAAGTGTTGGTAGCACTGCATTTCTTTTGGAGGCTCTAGGGAAGAATCGGTTTCCTGTTCTTTCCATGCTTGCATTCCTTGGCTTGTGGCTTCCATTTTCAGAGTCTTAAAAAGCCAGTTGAATCTTTCTCACACTGCACCACTCTGATGCTCACTCTTCTCCCTCTGTCTTCTCCATGTAAGGATCCTTATGGTTACACTGGGCACACCTGCATAATCCAGGATGCTCTTAAAATGAGCTATTAGCAAACGTATTTTCACCCGCACCTTTAAGCCCCCCTTGCCATGTAAGATAACACATTCACAGGTTCTGCGGAGTTGGATATGGGCACCTTATTCTGCCCACCACATTATGTGTTAAGCACTGAGTGGGACGTACTAAGATAATGTCCTGTGTCTGATATATAAGATTAAATTCCTGTATTCTGAATTTAGAATGCTTTAAGACTTTGGGCAACTTAATCAATCTGAGCCTCTATTACTGCATTTGTAAAATGGAGATGATAATTCTTATCTCACAGTGAGGATTAGGTGATAAATTTCATGTGAAGTGCCTGGTACACAGTAAATGCTCAATAAATGTTACCTCTTATTCTATGAGAGGCAGCATAGCATAGTGTGCAAAGAATGGACTTTGGAGCCAGATTGCCTGGGTTTGAATCCCAGCACCAGCACTTACTAGCTCTGAGACCTTGAACAGGGTGCTTAACATCTCTGAGCCTTAGTTTCTTAATCTGTAAAATGGGAATAATAATCAAAGCACCTGCCTTACAGAGTTCTTAACAATATTAATAGGTTAATGGTTTATAGCACTGCTAACAGTGTTGGGCTCATAGTTGGTACTTTTTAAGTGTTTGGAAAGTAAAACAAATGAATGATGATGAAACTAATCATTCCTACTGCCAAGCAGCCCGCTGTCCTTGGGGAGACTACAAGTGGAAGACTACAATTCAAGGGAATAGATCTGTAATTCGGGATACTCAGGCTTGCCACAAAGAGAGTAGAGAGAGGAGGGCCTTCACAGTTTGGGATGGCTGGGGAAGGCTTCACTGAAGAGACTACGTACGAGCCAAATTATGGAGGATGTGAAGGAATTAGAAAGACTAGCGGGGTGGAGTGATACAAGCAAGGAACTAGCATATGTGTAAGAAGAGAGCATTTATTATATTTTCGATGCTATAAAATCATAAAACATAAGAAAATACTGTAAAAGCAAAAATAGCTGAAGTCTGTTCCTTTCAATACAACCATATATTTTCTAGTCTTATCTAGTTGAGAACTCATAGGCTATTATTTCCTTAAAGACTCAGGATGTTTTCTCAGGAAATGTGTTCCTTCTCTTGTCTAGATGATAAGATTTGAGTTGAATAAAGCACCTGAGGAAGATTCATCACCTTAATCTCCACCAAAAAGGCAATTAATTGTGAATCCTGATCCTTGTTAACGCATTCATGTTATCAATTTCATAATTTTGGGTTTCATCCAGACTGGTTTATTCCATTAATTTTAAATGGACAGTATTTTTCTCCTTCCAAATTACTGTCTGATTAGCAACTTGGACATTCCTGCCCAAAGTTTACTTGATAAATGGAAAGACTGTTGTTTATATGAGGTGCTAAAAATATTACAGTAAAGACATTAGAAAAATATTCTATTGCATGCCATAATCATAATCTTATACAGAAATCTGTAAGGAATATTATGCTTGTTTGCACCATTTGTTGATGCTTTCCCTTAGTTTTCCTCCATGTACAGGAGTCACTTTGAGGTCCAACTAAGATGGGTAAATGGTCCTCCTGAAGAATCTGTTTCAGGGAAAAAATTCATTAGGTGTCTACATTAGTCAGGGTTCTCTAGGGAAACAGAACTGACAGGAGATATCTGTAAATAGTATTAGATTTTATAAAATTTTCTCACACAACTGTGGGGATGCACAAGTCCAAATTCCGTAGGACAGGCTGCAAGCCAGGGACTCCAAAGAATGTCCTCAATGAATTCCCCAGGAGACGCTGGCTGTCTAAAGTGGAGATGGGAATTCTATCTCTGAGTGCTGAAATCACTTCTCCTTTTAAGGCCTTGAACTGATTGGATGAGATGTCACTCACTGCTGATGGCAATCTCAGTTGATTGAAGATGTAATATACATGTATGCAGTCAACTCACTGATGATTAAAGTCCATGAAATACACTTGTATTATAATTAGCCCAGTGCTTGCTTGGCCAAACAACTGAGTACCATAAAACCTGGAAGAGTTGACATATTAACCTAACCATCACAGTCTATCCCTTATCAATTTGACAGCCATACACATCACCTTAAACCATACTTAGTCTCTAAATAAAAACAACACACACACACACGTGTGTGTGTGTGTGTGTGTGTGTGTATTTTTTCATCCTAACAATAATCAACTGTCCTAAGTACAATCAGAAATGCACTAAATCCCTCCAGAATATGGTGCAAGTCCTTGGGTAATATTTACTCTTAAACTTGACATTCTTAAATACTACAGCATGAAACTGTTACAACTTATGTCGTGTGATAAGGGGAAAAGTTAGGGAAGAAAACAAAGATATTCGTTTTATGTACATATACAAACACACATAACAAAACAAGGAAGAAATATTCATGACCATTACAGTCCTCATTTCTGTAACTGGTCACATGGTTGAAGTTCATAATTAACACTACCTTCTTCCACTACCCATTCCACGTTCCCTTTACCCTCAGCAAGCACCTCAGCTGGCTGTGGTTCTTTGCTTGATGAGATGACCCAAACCTTCATGCTTGAAGATTCTGGGCCATTATTAGTCGTGGCTGGATTGGGTTGTTGCAGTTTTCCATTGACTTTAATCACAGGCATGGTAGTATTAAGAGACGCCCTAGGGGATCCTCTGTATTCCAGGCAAACTTCTTTACCTCCATTGTGTAGATGCAGTCCTATTTACCCTTTATAGTCAGTATCAATCACCCTGTACAGTAATTCCCATTTTTGCCTGTTGATTCAGAGGCTTAAGGAGCCCAAATAGCAAGGTGGCAGTCTTAACTTCTAATTCAATGGAATTGTTTATTTGCTGGTGGAAGCACTCCTCCTTTTGGAACTAAGACCTGTGGAGCAGGAGAGCCTAAGATTTCAGGGACAGGAAAAAAAAGTTTCATAGTATATGACTGGGGGTAATAGTGAGTAATACCACTCCCATTTCCATCCCTTAATTCCTGGATCTGTGAATCCTGGCTATGGGAGAAATGGCACCATAGAGTGGATGCTGAGTTAGAGTATATACAGCCCCCTGGAGAACATTGCTCCAGCCCTGCAAGATATTGCCGCCTACGCCATAACTGAGTGTTCCAGAGGCCATTCCACCATTCTATCAGTCCAGCTGCTTCACTCAGTTATATCTGACCTACAGAGAAGAGCAACCACTGATGTCTTCAGGGAAGATGGAATTAGTCTCACAAATTTATTCCTCACAATCCTTGTAGAAGGTATATCCTCTGGACATTCTTGGGATGGATGAGCAGGTCTTAAATAATAAATCCGTTCTAACATTCCAATCTTTCTAAGCCTTTGGATCCCCTCATCTACTGTATACCAGGGCAATTCTGGCTTCTCAACATCAGGCAGTGTCAGTCATCTTTTGGTCCATGTTTCAGCCAGTTACCCGAACAAACTATTAGAGCCTTTTCTAACCCCTCAAGCATTGAATCCAGAACTTTTGCTTAGTGGGCCCATATCAATAAATCAAGCCTGATCCAACTTTATATTCTTTTCACCATTATTCTATACTGTTAATATCCATACCCTTAATATCCATTCCCACATATATTTCCCTGATTTCTGTCTATATAAATTGGAAAACTCATTCAGTTATTTTGGACTACAGTGTACTTCCTCATGGATCATACTTTGTACTTCAACTTTGGGGATTTGTTGTGATTTTAGATAGTTATAGGTCTGGGAGAAAAGAGGGCTGCTGGGGGTGGGTAAGGAAAAATATTAGAAATGTCTTGCAAGCCAGTTACCTCAGGGCATTCCATTGCAGTTTCATCTGGTAAAACAGGATTAATCTCTTTAGGTAGAGGTTAGATGGCAGACTCCTCAGGGCAGGGAGGAGTTTGAGGTTGTGGGTCCTCTCCTCAGGGCAAGAAGGAGATTGGGTGGCTGTCTCCTTAGGGCAGACCATTACAGGCTTACCTAGCAAAGTCTCAGCAGAATTTAGGGATTTACTGTCCCAACCCATATGTCTCCACCCCAATTCTCAGGATTCTAATCCTTTCCAATCATTGTCTTCACTTTAATACCAGACACCCTGCAAGGTTGAAATTGTAGTTTCTGTTGTGACTCTGATACTCACACGCTGAGTCTCTGAGTCTACAAGAAACAAGATTTTCTTTCAGGGCACACATAGAAACTTTGACGTCATTCATGTGGCACTTAAGTTGCCAATTTGACGCCTTCAACTCATCTCTTCCTTTTGTAATTGTCTCCAGCATATTTAGGAACAGCCAGCCAACATCACTGTACCTTTTATCTCCACAAAACTCTCCCTAGGTTGATTGGAGATGTAATCAGCCATATATGCAGTCAACTCACTGATGATTAAATCCATGAAATACTAGTGTTTTCTTGACCAAACAACTGGGCACCATTACCTGGCTGAGTTGACACATTAACTTAACCATCACAGTGTGGCTACTTGAAAGAGTTGTAGTGAATTGTTGCAATCTAAGAGAGACTGCCATAGACTAGCCCTGTTAATACTTCTGGAAAATTGGGCTTCAGATTATTAAATTGCTCTTTTTAATAGACAGCCTTCACTTATCTGGTCTTTAAGTTCAGTCACCTCATTCAATTACTTTGGTATGCATTTTTCAATTAGTTTACTTTGGAAGAGAGCAGATGGACGCTGCATTGCTCAAATCTAAACAATTATAGTTACCTTGCTAATAATTTGCATTTGCCTATTTCTCTTTGAAAATGCTTCCGGGCTAAACTTGATGCCATGATAAATGGAAAACTTTGGCAATTTTGGTTGCCTTTTCATGATGGCAGAGTCAAAATTATTTTCTAAGGAGAATTGAGCCCTTTCCTTACCCTACGTCAATCCTAAGTATCGGTGGTAATGATGGTGGAGAGGAGGTGCTCTATTTGGCATGTTTCCTTGTTGAGCATCTCCATTTTCACATGAGGATATCAACCCCACCTTCTGTTTGAGTGACTTCTAAGACATGTTAGAGAATGACTGTCTTTCAGGGACTTGGTGGACAATATTATCTCAAACTTCTCATGGCTGAGAGTCTTAATCTGGGATCCTTGGATAAATTTCAGAGGGTTGTTAACTTCCTGAAATTATAGTGCTGATTTTGGATATGTGTGCCTCCTCCTGGATGGTACATTTGCTCTCACCAAATCCTCAATGAGGTCTGTGATCCAAAAATTGTTAAGAATCACTGTTCTAGATATGCAGAAATTCTCCCTGGTATTAAGCCAGATTCTCAGCTGTATCTGGGTGATATTATAATTATTCTTTTTAAGATTGCTTTTATTCAATTTTGTCTTGACATGATGACAGAAGCCTATAAGGAAGGCTCAAGAAGCAGTGATATCTTTTCATGCATGCATTCATTCATTCATTCATTTACTATATAGGGAATGTCTACTATGTGCAAGGCACACTTTTATGTAAGAAGACTACAATGATTAAATAAAAACAGTCAAAAAATCCCTTGGTCTAGTGGGATTTACATTCTAGTGGGGGAGATAGACAGTTAACAAGAAAAATAACAAATCATAATCACGTTAGAGTTAAGTGATAAGGAGAAATAATTAAGCAGAACTGGGGATCGGATGTGTTAGGGATGTGGGAAGATGCTGACATTTTAGATAGGATGGTCAGGGAAGGTTTCTCAGAGGTGACTTGAGAAGTCAGAGAAGCCATAGAGGGTCAGGACATGTAGTCAGTCTTATGAAGGGCTTGGACCTTTACTCTGATTGAGTGGAGAAGTTACTGTAGTGTTTTGAGAAAGAGTGACATGATATGACCTATGTATTAACAGGCTAATTCTGGCTGCTGTGTAGAGAAGAGACTGAATTGGGGTACAAGGGTAGAAGCAGACCAGTTAGGACACTCTTCTGATAATCCAGGGAAGAGGTCATGGTATTTGGAATAGGGTATTGGGAGTAGAGGGGTGAGAAATGATTGAATTTTGAAATTCCCATGAAATACTCTTACTGTCAGGATGTTTATGAAGGAGACACTCTTACTCTTAGGATGTTTATGAGGCTATTATCTATTATCTTATGAAATTTTTCAGTAAAAATTTCTTTCTGGACATAGTATGAGGATTATTTATACTTTTTCCCAAGTTTGTTGAAGACTGTGAATATATTATTGAACAAGTTGACTATAAGATAACTTTAATGGCTGAGCCTTGAGGAAGTAAACGTTTTATATATTGTATTTATTTTACTTACCCTTCTGCACCATCAGTTTTCCTCTAGCTTCATTTTTTCCCTTATAGTGTTAAAATTCATCATTTTTCCTCTACTGTCTGTGTTTTTGTAAAACCTCATATTCCTTTTTGGTACAGTTTAGAATGCATATGAATATTTCTGCCTCTGAATCTTTTACAGTCTCTTCAAGGTTGCATCGTTGCCCTCTTCACATTTTGTGATTGTTTTTCTGTTATATGAAAGCAAAATATAGCTAAAAGAATTCAAACCATCAGAATAGTTTGTGTTTTGCATGGAACATTATATAAAAGAATGGTGCCTTATGTAAGGAAAACAGCTGATCTTTTTGGTCATTTATCTCAGTAGATCTTTGAGTTAAAAATGAGTCAAATCAAAATGGAAAAGAGGGAGAATATGTGTGTTGGAAATAGAATGTACATAAATAAAATTAATAAAAATTAAGAAAAATTTGTTAGATCAATTGTTGAATTACTAGCCGCTAGTTAATTTCATCAAAACACTTAACCTAGTCATATATTATATTTAAGACATATTGAGTATGAAATTTGCCCTTAGGTTTATATTATGAGAAAATTTTAGATCAGAAACAGGTAGTATAAAATATTGGAGGGAATTTGCTTGCATTTGTTGAAAAACTGATTATTCTAAGAGATTTACCAGCCTATAAAGTATTTTTACTTGTCCATTTTCTTCCTAAGAGTTATGTAAGTTTCAAGTAAATAAGCACATTTTTCATCATATTTTTCATCACGTGGTGGTACTTCTCAGATATGAGTTGTGAGATATGTTTCTTACTTAATATTTTATTATATTCTTTGTGGTAAAGCTCTGTTATGTAGAGAGTGCTGTTTTTTCTATTTTAAAATAAAGTCCCTCGAATCATGGGCCACTCTGACAGGAATCATAGAGACCATCCACCAGTTTGACTTGTGGTTGAGGAATCAGAGGTCTAGAGTGGTGAAAATCCAAGTTCTCCAGCTGAAAAGAAGCAGAGCCTAGACTGGCATGCAACACGTCTGACACTTAGTTACCAATTTGAGATAATAAAAAAGACTGGAACATCAAAAACCTTTAGTGTTTCATTCCAAATCGAAGCCCCACATATTAAAATTATTATCATTCTAATTCATGAAATAGTAGTACAAATAATCTCATTTGTGATACATTTTGAATTGGGTAGAATTCATGGGAAACTTTGTCCCAAATCATCCCTAACATTGGCTATATTAAACCTCTAGACTTTTCTTGAATTTCTTGATAACTCTTCTTTGTGAATATTACCTCATCTGCATATGAAAAATGGGCTTCTAAAAGCATATTGGAAAAATTTCTTCTATTTATTGGACATAAATATGCAGTCATTACCTATGCTATCACTGGCTTTTGGTATCACAGTAAATATAAAAGCTTCAGAAATGAGAGAAATTAAAAAACTGAGCAAGAAAAAATGAAGTCTGTTATATTAATGATGTTAGATTGTCTGTTACATATTTAATCGATATTGAGACATTTTTGTTTGGTTTAAAAGTCAATCTTAAATTTTGTCCTGTGATAGCTGACCAGATTTGCCATGGCATAAAGGAACACTGAATTTTTTTATGTGACATATTTTAACTGTGTAAGATAACATGCGTACAGGAATCAATCTATAACTCATACTGTAATGTGAGACCTCTCTGATATTGAACCAGAGTATTACAGAGAATTAAAATATAAAGACTAATTATTTAGAATCCTTTTCCTTTTATGTTTTCCATAGACACCTGGTGTATATATGAGAATGTTTTTCGTTGTTGTTCATGTTTTTGTTTTAGATTTACTGTTTTTCAGGTCCACTTCTCTGAAATAAGATGATTTCTCAAAAATTCTTTGTGGCTTTGTTACATTGGGGTAAGTTATTTGCTGTTTTAATGCCCATAAAGTTTTTTGGCTTGTGTGATTTTCCCTTTACAGATGCAGTCTCCTTTATTGTCTAACAGAATTTCCAGTTTCCAGTTAGGAATTCTTCTCATACACACTCATGATTAAAAGTGCAAACCAAAGTATAAGTGTGAAAATGAAAACCCTTCCCAACCTCCTGGAAACAACCTGATGGTGTATCCTTCTGGAAGTTTGTGACACACACACACACACACATTTGCATTTGTCTATATGTATTGATCTACATCTTTCTCTTTCCACTTAGCAGTTTTATTTTTTCAGTTTATCATAGCAGCTTTTGTTATCAGTATTTACTGATGTACTTATTTTTTAATGGTTACATGATAGTGCACTGTAAGCATGTACCTTAAATTATTAATTTATTTGACAAATTACCCATCAGTAGATATTCCTTTTTCTGTACCAAACAATGATGCAATGAAAAATCTATTTATATATATATCCTTGTATAGGTGGGTGGATATTTCTGTAGATTAATTAGTCATAAAGAAAATCCTGAAGATGCACATTTTTATTCTTTTATGTTTTTTAGAAGTCAAAAAAGGAAAAATGGCATCTCATTTTAATTTTATTTATTTATTATTTGCATACTGCTTTTTGATCATTTATATATATTTTTGTGTGATATTGTAATTCATACTCTTTGTTTTATTGTTGGATTTTATGGTCTTTGTTGATTTTTAGAATTGTATAAAATATAAAAGAAAATTCCCCAACAATTTACTGTTTTGCAAATACTTTCTCCCAAACTATCATTTGCTTTTTAACTTTGTTTTCTTTTCCAGTGTGGAAAATTTGCATATATAGACTAATAACTTGTACATACTTAGAAACAAGTTATGATGGCATGTAAATATTTTAAGTTTATTTAGCAAATGCAGCATTATTGAACTGCAAATATATATATACCAGATGATAATCAAAACTGTTTAATCAAGACCAGTGTACTTGTTGCAATATTGAAAATAAATGACTATAAAACAAAATGAGGGATTCATTCTCAAATGGAGAATGATATATTATAAGGGAATATTATCAAAGGATAGCATAGTTTTTGGAAATTGCCCCTTTGAATGCCCCAGAAGAACCTTTTCAGAAATCAAAGGTATACTAGTCCTTCCTCTTACCTACTGCAGAAACGACCTCATGAGAAAGCTTCCACATGTCCTTATAGTGTCTTGTGATTTTAACTGCCGTGAACCATAGCAGTTTTCTGTTTGAAATTAGTCACACATTGCCAATGACTTTTGAGCACACTGGCTTCTCTTGTTTCTCACTGCATTTTGGTGATTTTCTGATTTTTTTAAAATCCAAATCACACAATATAGTTGAGTTCCAAAGTTTTAAAATTAAAACCAGGCTATCTTAAAAAAAAAAACTCAATTTATCTGGCAGCCTTTACCAGTGTGTCAGTTCTGAGCATCTCCATGGCTACTCAAATGTAAAGGTACACTTACGTGCTTCTCTACCTAATCTTCTCTGCTTTTCATTCCATTCTTTTTCATTGTAGCCATCTATAGATTTATAGAAAATACCAGGATAGCTCCATGATTACAGATTTCCAAAAAATTATGCCACAGGGGACTATAAAAGAGAAAGAGTATAGTCATTCTTTTTCATATTTGCTATCTAATTTCTTTTCAACTCCACTCTATTGTTTCACATTGACTTTCTGAAAGGTTTGTGGTTTGATCAAATTTTGTGAATCAGAAGAGATCCCAAGAGAGTGTTACTTTGATAACATATGCCTTCAGATGAACATGCTGGACCCTTTGCTGTTTAGGATTCATTTGGAAGGAAAGATCATTTTCAAAGGAAGCATGTAAACAAAATAGAATAATCTTTTAATTAAACGGATTCAATAGTTGCTATGTCTATGAAGTTCATTATTATATTTTATATTTCAAATACTTCTTTCAGGATTCTAGGCTAATTTCAGTTTGGCCAACTGAATCATCCAAGTACAACTAGAAAATATAATACTGTTAATTAGTACCATTACATATTCATGGTTTTGTAAGACCAAAAAACAAACTATTGTTTTCATTGAGCATTCTGATTTCAGAAATATGTTAGAAAGATTGAAGTCCAAAGGAACATAATTGAAATGCAGGTCCACTTTTGGTGATTGTCACAGTGTGGACACAATATTAGTCATGTTAACCATTTTGCTTTAATTTTGAATTTGATACATGTTTATATGTACAATGGAAGCACAGAGCTCTGAACCAATTGAGCTCTTGGAAAGTTAAATACTACTGAGCACTGCATGGTTTAATTTCAGATATTTCCTTTTTATGTCTTATTCAAAATGGTTGTTTTTCTATGTGTCTTTTTAATGTCTTAACAGAGTTTATTTATATGGCAACTGCGTTTAACATGGCATATCCAGTTACTCCCTGGAAAGTTAAGTTGTCTTGCATACCACCAAATACAACCTATGACTTTCTTTTACCTGCTGGAATCTCAAAGAATAGTTCAAGTTTGAATGGAAATTATGAGGCAGTTGTTGAAGATAAATTTAATTCAAGCACTACCTACTTTACTAACTTAACATCAAAATCATCTTCCCACTGTTGCTTTTGGAATGAGCAAGATAAAAACTGCTCTATACATGCCGACAACACTGAAGGGAAGTCTTCTGTTTCAGCAGTAAATTCTTCAGTTTTCCAACAAATAGGTAAGTATTTAATGTTCAAAGCATTAGATGTTTTTTAAACTTTTTATTTTGAAATACTTTTAAACTTAGAATATAGTTAGAAAAATAGTGCAAGCCCTGTAGAGAGAACTCCAAAATACCCTTATTGCCCCAGATATTCATATCCACCAATTTCAACATTTTGCTTCATTTGCTCTATCTATCTATCTATCTATCTATCTATCTATCTATCTATCTATCTATCTATCTATCT
>PVKH010006382.1:0-21117 GCA_004027955.1 Chaetophractus vellerosus | reverse complement strand
CTGGGAAACCACATGGGAGGCCCTGGGTTCGGTTCCCGGGGACCTCTCCTAGCGGGCAGACCGCCTTGAGAATGGCAAGCCGCCATGGGCGGGCCGGAGCCGCCGTGGGCAGGGCAAAAAGCTGCCATGGACAGGCAAAAGCCGCCACGGGCAGGGCAGGTCGCCTGCAAATCAAGCACAGCCAGCCACCCGCGAACTGAAAAAGCCGGCCGTGACGGAAGCAGAAGCCGCCCACAAGCGGGGAAAAGCCGCGCCTGCGCAGTGACCAAGTCTCGGCGCGTCGCCGCAACGGGGGGGAAGGGGAGATATGTAATAAAAATAAATAAATCTTTTAAAAAAAAAATAAACAAATAAATTGTAAAAATGAAACGACATCTCATATTCTTGGATAGGATGACTCAATGCCATAAATGTTTAATTCTTCTCATATCAAATATGAACTTAAGGTAATAAAGATATAAGTATATATTTATTTTCAAGGCTGCACATGCAGATTCTGGAATTCATATGGAAGATATAGTAACCAGGAATTTCATAAACAGTGAAAAAATAAAGAGCTAGAAATATCAAAGTTTTAAAAATATTGCATACATAATACATAGCTAAAATTATGTATTATTGGTACTAGAGTAAAGAAATAGATCTATAGGAAAAAAAGGAAGTTCAGAAATAGACCCATGTACTCATAAAAATTAACATGAAAAAGATGGCATTTTAAATTGCTATGAAAATATTGGCTTTTTAATAGATGGTGTTGAGGAAAATGGATAGTCATTTTGCAAGAAATTGTATGGAATTCATATATCACATTAAATATTAGGATAAACTTTATAAATGGATCACATAATTAAAAGAGAAAACTAAAACCATACAAATGCTAAAAGAAAGCCTAAATTAATCATTTATAATCTGGGAGTATGGAAAAAATTTCTAACGATAATTTATATACAGAAGCAATTAAAAAAAGATTGATACATTTGATTATATGAAATAGTAAAGATAATAATACATATCTTTTTCCACAGCAAAAAAAAAATAGCATAAGCAAAGCCAAAAGCTAAACAACACTCTAGAAGAAAGTACTTTTGTACTTTTAACAAATATAACTGAAAAACTGGCCACTAACCTTAATATAAAAAGAGACTTTAAAACTGAGACAAAAATGTGCAAGATGTGAACAAACGCATCAAAAAGTGGTTTTAAACATGTGAAATATTCCTTGAAAATATTTATTAAAAACATAAAAAATTGCTTACACCGACATTGCATTTTTTTTAGCTATCAGATACCCCTAAAATATTTATACCATACTGTTGGGGATTGAATCATGTCCCCCACCAATGGCAAGCTAAGGCATGTTCAGGTCCCAATTCTGAGCCCTGTGGGTGTAAACCCATTTGTTAATAGGGCCTTTGAAGATGCTATTAGTTAAGGTGTCTCCATCCTTCATCCAATATGGCTGAAGTCCTTATAAGCAAAGAAATTGGACACAAAGAGGAAACCACGAGGATAAGCCAGAAGAGAAAAGAGAAGATGCTGTCATGTGCATTGCCATGTGACAGAATAGGCAAGGAACCCCAAAGATTGCCAGCCAGCCAGAAGGCCTTGGGAGGAAGCAAGCCTTCTAGCTTCTGAAACCAGAGCCAATAAATTCTTGTTAAACCAACTCATTGTATGGTATTTGTTTTAGCAGCTAGGAAATGGAAACACATTGTCTGCTAACAAGGCTGCAGAGAAAAATGTACTCAAATTACTTTTAAAAGCCAAATGGTACAACCCCTATGGAGGGAAATTTTAGCAATACCCAACAAATTTTACAAATGCCCTGCCCTTTGATCCAATTTGTCCAAGTTTAGTATTCTATATTGAAGATATTCCTCCGTAAATATGAAACACAGTTAATGATCAGGGTATATTAGTTGAAGTAAAAGACTGGATACAAACTAAACATTCATCAGTCACTGACGGTTGAATAAACTACTATATAAAGAATGAAAATGGTTGCTATGTAATTATAGATTAATAGTTATAGTATGATATCTCTTATTAAGAGAGAATGAGGATAAGAATTTATTTTAAAAAATAAATCCTCAGTGAATAAAACAGAAATGAATAAAAATGAGTGCTAGTCAGGAGGGAGAAAGGGTCAAAGAAGGATATAAATGGAAGTGAGATTTCTCTGAAAATGCTTTTTAATTGTACATTTTTCTTTTATAATATATTATATATAACATATTTTATTATATATTAAATATTATGCAGTACTATGTAATATATAACTTTTATATTTTTTGCATAATTTAATATATATTATAATATATAAATTATAGTTTTTTATTGAACCAGATAAATTTATGATACATTTTTTAAAAAATTAACTCAAAAATAAAAAGATAGTAGACCCTAAATTAAGACAGAGGAACAAGTTGAACCATGAGAAAACAATCAGGCTTATCCAGAGAGTGAACATTCTATAAAATAACTAGTCTGATATTTCTAAAACGTTAATGTATATATTTAAAAGTGGGGTCTGTTCTATATCAAAGAGTCCTAAAAAGACAAAAATGCAATGTGTGCATCTTGATCATATGCCAGCTTAAATGTAACAACTGTAGAAAACATTTTGGGGATAATGTATGAATATGGACTGTACATTATAGAATATTAGGAAATTGGTTTTAATTTTCTTCGGTAAGATAAGGATATTGTGATTACTTAGGCAATTGTCATTTCTAGGAGATGCACTTTAAACGATCATGATATCTGCATGTTACTTTCAACTGGTTCTGCAAAAAGTAGATTTAAAAATATGGCAAATTTAAACTATTCTATACATCTTGAAAGTTAAAAAAATTAAAATACAATAGCTGAAATTTTTCTAAGTTAATGAAAATCATGATTCACAGATTGAAGAAAACATAAGCAATAGTGCTCTGAAGAGTAACAGTTATGTAAAACTACCCAGAATCTGGCTTCATTACTGAAAGAAGACATTTCTATTTTATAAAGAGGGAAATTAAAAAAAAAAGACAAATAGAAAGTACCTAAATTACTAGCACAGATTGCCCAATTTTTAAACATAAGCATTTCATTTGTAGAAAATACGGAATGAATATTGCAATGTTAAACAGTTGTAATATGTGTGTGCAGATATTAATCTTATTTTAGAACACAGAACATAAGTATAAACAGTACTAAAGATTATTTATAAATGAAGATCAAGTAACAAATTGATGTCTTCTATTTCAGTAAACTACATTCTCTGGAAAGTGAAAAATATCCAGGTAACTGTTCTCATATTCACATTATACCAAGACTAAAATTCTACCAAGAATTATTATAGACCAATATATTTAGAGTGACAACCAGGTGAAGCCTAACAAAATGGTGAAGGGAAGGAAGTCTGGAGCCAGATTGCCTGGGTTGGATCTTGGATTTACCATGACTAGGTGTGTAATGTAAGGCAGTTATTTTATTACTCTGTGCCTCTGGAAAAAGGCATCTGTGTTGTTATAAAGCCTAAATGAATTGACATTTGTGGCACCATATCAATTCATTTAGTATGTGGAACATTTTAAGCCCTATTTTAGCACTTATAAAACACATTAGTATTCAGGTTTGGATATTAATTATTTTATATCTTAAATATATTTTAATAGTAATTTAATAATTTAATCTAAATTAAATTGACAGGGTATAATTCATAGGCCATCATCCAATCCTGTATATGAACTTTCTTTCTCCTACACCTAGAGAAGATTTCTTACTAGTAATCATATCCCTGGAATCAGATTGAAAAGAAATTAGAGCATAACACCAATGCTCAGGTTTTTGGGTAATTATGTATATGTGAGGATTTGAGGGAACATTTCATACTCAGGTTGCATTCAGCACATCTTATCCCCTCCCTCAATCTTTCCATTATATTCTTTCAGTTCAATTCAACAAACAACTATCAAAATCATATGGTAATAGACCATATACTAAATGAAAGTGTTCAATAAGTATTTGCAAAATAAAATTATATTTAAAGATATTTAGGATAGTACTTAGAGCATAGAATTTGGACTCAGAATTTTCTAGGTTGGAATTTAGAAAGAACCTCGTTGAGAAAATAAATTGCTTAATTCTCTAAATCCAAATTTCGTCATCTGTAAAATGGCAATAATAATACTTCATTGCACAGTGTAATTATGAGGACTAAATCATGCACTTTACTTATAAAAATACCTGACACATATAGTGCTTACTAAATATCTATTGTTATTATCATTTTAAATGATCAATAAATGGTAACTTAAGTCCTAGCTGCTAGATTGTATCTTTTGTAGCTACAGTCTATAAAAAGACTATAAAAAGTGAGCATAGTGCTGAGCACATAGAAGATGTTCAATAAATATTTGTGAAGTAATTTAAAGAAATTAAAATTCAATTTATTGAATATCTCCTATGTCAATTCCTGTGCAAGGTGCTTGCATGGGGAATACATGATATATTCAGTTCTGTCTCTTACCATGAGACACCATGAAATTCTGTGCCAAAAGTTTAAACAGAATTGTTTTGGCAATTCAAGGTACCTTGATCAAGCAATCCTTTCCTATTCACACCCAGTGAAAATATTTCAGTCTCTTCATTTCCTCTAAAGAAAACACAAACATGGCTTCAATTTACAAGCATAATCATCACAGGTAGAGCCTAGAAGTTAAGAAATTTCTAAATCAAAGGCACTGAATACAACATCTGTAGTCAGAGGGTAGGTGATAGTTCTTACAAGGACAAAATAAATGTATATACATATATTAAAAAGAAACTGAATCAGGAGATACCAGGCTTGATTTGTAGCTGATTGTCAAAGGAGAGACCTGTTTTTTATATTTTAATATTTATGCTTGTTTCTAGGTCTACAAAGTTTCTTCTCTCCACACTGAGAAAGCTTTAGCCCCGTGGCCAGGGACACACAACTATTTTTTTGGCAGAGCTATGTTTGATTTAAATTTGAACACCTACCCCCTTTTTAAAGCATTTTAAAATTCTGGGTCTTGATAGCCAAACTCAGTTTTGATGGCCTGGAGAAAGACACCTCATTATGTCCTCCTTTTTTTTTTTTTTTTACCTTTCTAATCTGAAATAGTTTTATACTTTCAAAAAATACTTAGAGTAACAAAAATAATACAAACCCCATACAGAGAACTGCAATATATCCTTATCCCCCCAGATACCTAGATCCACCAATTTTAATAGTTTATCACATTTTCTATACCATTTTATCTATCTAGCCATCAATCTATCAATCCATCTATCTATCTACCTATCAATTTATGAATCCATTTTCTGAACACCTGAGTTAAGGTTATATACACAGTGCTCCTTGGACACTAATACTGCCATGTACATTTCCTTAAAACAAGGATATTCACTTATGTGTCCACCTTAAGTGCAGTTATCAAGCTCAATAAATTTAACATTGACATAGAGCTTACAACCTATGTCCCATTTTTTCCATATGTCCCAATAATGTCCTTTTGAGCCTTTTTGCCTCCCTTGTTAGATCCTGTCCATGATGACGTATTGCTTTAAAAGGTCATTGTCTCCTTAGTTGCTCTTTTATTTGTTTTTAATGTTGGAACAAATATACAACTTAAGCTTTCCAATATCCACCACTCCCAAGCATACCATTTAGTGGGATTAATCACATTCACTATATTGTGGTACCCTCATTACCTTCCATTACTAAAATTTACTCATAGCCCCAAACTGAAACCCTATACCCATAATGCGTTAGCTTCCCATTGCCACTGCCCCTTGACCCTGGCAACCTGAACTCTACTTTCTGTCTCTATGAGCTTTCATATTCTCTGATATTTTCTTTGTAGTTACTATGGGTCTTAAATTTATCATTCTAAATCTACAATAACCTCATTTGCTTTGATGCCAACTTAACTTTAATAGCATACACAAACTATGTTCCTACACCCCTCCATCCCTCCTCCTTTATGTAGTTCTTGTCACTAATTACATGTTCACAGATTATAAGTCCAAAACCACTGATTGACATTACATTTTATACATTTGTCTTTTAGATCCTATAGCAAGTTAAAACTGAAGTTACAGGCCCAAAACAGAATATACTGGCATTTATATTTAGGCCGTCATTACGTTTACCAGTGATCTTTATTTCTTCATGCAGCTTCCATCTACTGTCTTTTGTCCTTTTCTTTCAACCTGCAGAACTCTCTTTAGCATCTCTTGTAGGGACAATCTAGTGGTGACAAACTCCCTCAGCTTCTGTTTATCTAGGAATGTCTTAATCTCTCCCTCGTTTCTGAAAGACAGTTTTGCCAGATATAGGATTCTTCGTTGGCATTTTTTTTTTTTTAACTTTCAGCACTTTAAATATGTCATCCTACTATCTTCTTGCCTCCATGGTTTCTGATGAAAAATTTAGGCACTTAATTTTATTGAGACTCACATGTGATGTGTGGCTTATCTCTTGGGGATATCAGAATTTCCTCTTTATCTTTCACAGCATATAGTTTGATTATATTGATTATAGTATTTCTCAGTGTGCATCTGGTTTTATCCTGGTTGCAGTTTGTGGAACGTCTTGGATGTGTATATTTATATCTTTTGTTAAATTTGGGAATTTTTCAGCCATTATTTTTTTTAATATTCTTTCAGCTCCTTTCTCTCTTTTCTTATCCTTTTGGAACTCCCCAATATATATATTTTTATGCTTGATGGTGTCACACAGTTTATACAGGTTCTGTTCTCTCTATTTTTTTCATTCTTTCTTCTTTCTACTCCTCCCCAAACCTTTCTGCATATATGTCTTGTTTTTGGCATGCCCCATATACATGGATATAAGGAACTCTCTTCCCTAGGAAACCTTTTCCTTAGAGTCCTGGACACTGCATTGTATGTCCACAGCCAGCAATCTCTGGCCCCAGGCAGCCATTTGACTGCTCTCCCACAGTGTTCTGAAGGAGAGCTCAGTGAGCGGCCTTCCACATGCAGGTCAAGTTTTGAAGAGCTAGCCTGCGATGAGTGACCTGGTTCAGTCCCTCATGCCACTACCAGAGAGCTTAGGCCAGGCATACATGCTCACAGTAGTGCACGAGGGTTACTCTGCTCCCTCTAGAAACAGGAGCAGGGACCCACACTGGGAGCAGGAGCCAGTTCTGCGCTGAGCTGGTGAGGGTATGGAGAGGGGCCAGCCAGGACTACAATTCTTTAACTGTTTCTGGAGATTTGAGAATATATTTTGCCAGTTCTTGCTGGTTGTTCAAAGTTTCTGTTGACATATGGAACCCAGAAGTTTCTCACTCAGTTATTCTGATGGAGCAGGGCTCTTTGTGGTTTTTCTTACTTTTTAATACATAAAATAAATAAAGTCTGTACCTATTCAAAATAAAAACTTTTACAAGATAAGGCTGACAATAAGGAAAAAAAGGAGTCAGTAATTTCAGGCCTTAAATATACTTTTTAACATCTAAAATATTTTAGAAGAATAAAATTAAAGTATTATCAATTTTATGACAATCCTCTAATCCATAGTTCAATGAGAATTGAAACAATCTGCCACTGAATAGCTATTTCATACATTAATTCAAAGATAATTTGAATATTTATTACTAATGGTAAGATAGAAATATAGAAATGCCCCATATAGCTAATATTTAAGCTGAATCTCACAAAGTAAATGATTCCTCACTTCACCTCAGCTTTGACATTTATTGTGCATGGTAAAATCATTTGTATTAGAACTAGACTTGTGCTGTCTTTTGGATGTAGATACTTTGGGCAGTTCCAAGCAATAATACAGTATTATCTTGTAAGCATTGCATACTGGTATACACAAATACCTTCTGTCTTTATGTTACTTTTAAAAAACAACTGAAAAAGCAAAGATTTTATAAGTTATCCCACTTTAGTTGCTTCAATTGGCTAAATAATCAGAGCAGCATTGGGAGAAAAAAATACAAACAGTACAATAAAGAAAAAGCATATTAAAACCTCAGGCTTATGATGTCCCAGGGCAGATCTGGTTTCTCTAAATTCTTTCCTTGCTTTCCACAGCTTCTGTGTCTCATAGTTTTAACCAATATCTTACAAAGTAGCAGCATACATTTTGAGTGTATCGTTTCTGTGATATGTCCACATCTCACTGGCTCTGTTTAAGTACGAAACTATCAGCTTCTCAATTGATGCCACTAATTTTATATATTTTAAGGTGCAAAATATTCTTTATGGATGAAACTTTGTCTGCTTAATCCATCTGCCAGCAAATTCTTTTTTTCTGGCCAAATATTGCTTAAGGCCTTCAAGTGTTTCTTCATCTGTGAAATGAAAAGAGGTACTTCCAAACTAAAATGCCCTGTTCTTCATATCCCCTTGTAAGTTAAAAAATCTTCCTACAGAGTTATATACTAAAAAGTAAAGAACACTACTCTGGATGAACTCTTAGTTTACTTTAAGTCTCTAAAGCAAAGACCTAATGATGAGTTCAGTTTTGCTGCTTTTCATTTGTAATTTTTTAAGGCTGCTCGAAGTCAAATGCTTTATCCTTAAGAAAACCACCTGATTTAAAAACTTGCTACCATTTTTTTAAATTGAGGGGTGACTTTTACACTACTAAATATAAAGATCACCTTGGAAGGTCAAAGTTCATCAGAATGGGGTAGATCACAAGTATCTGAGGCAACGGTTCAGTAAAAACTTGTGATAACTATATTGCATGATGGTAGAATATTCTAGTAGTTTCTAGAAACAGAGACTCTGGCAGTAAGAATATGAAATAGGACCTTTCTTGATTTTATTTTTTACCTATTTATGAAATGAACCATGATATAAAATATTTATAATGAAAATAGCAATTTTCCAACTTATTTGCTTCATAACTGTGTTTTTATTTATATGTGGTTTTAGACACAAAAGATTTCTGGAAGCTTTAAAGCATATCATTGTATAACAAATCTTTAACTGTGTAAGTATGTGTGTGCATGTGTATCCTGACTCTGAATTTCTACTTTTGTCACCTGTATCTCCAGGGAAACAATCAAATAAAGGTTTAAGGATGGCTTCATTTTTGTCAAGGGAGAAGAATGTAGAAATATATAGTGACAAACAGTGAGGTCTAAAATCAATACATTTCAATTTCAAACATGTTCTTCCCACTCTTTATATGCTCTCTATTAAATTTCTTTCTCTTCATTACTAGTAGCATTTTAAATTTTTTATAAGGATTTCTAAACCTCACTTACTGAATGGCTTCTATTCCATTCCCACCTTACCACCAGAATGACACACAGATAAATTTATTCACTTTGATATCTTATCCAGAGATTAAATTTTAAAGTTCTAATAAATTGACAAAAAATTGATTATCTGAGTATATATAACCACAGACTTAATAGTAATTTACTTTAAAACTGAGACAAAGGGAGTGGATGTAGCTCAAGCAGTTGAGCATGTGCTTCCCACATAGAAGGTCTCAGGTTTGGATCCCAATGCTTCCTGAAAAAACAAAAACAAACAACAAGCAAAACAAACAGAAAAACCAATTCAGGGAAGGTAAAGTGGCTTGGTGGTCGAGTGTTGGCTTCCCACATACAAGGTCCAGGGTTCAATCCTTGGCCCCCAGTACCTCAAAAAAAAAAATAAATAAATAAAAAATAAAAGAAACTCAAAACAACACCAACAAAAAAAAAACCAACAACAAAAAACTGAGACAAAAATGTTAAATAATTATATGCAAAATTTACCATACAATAAATCACCTACTTCAAAGATAATATAACTTCTTTCAAAGTCTCATAATGAGATTTTAAAACAACATATAAGTATATTTTTAACTTTGAAAACATAGTATGAAGGAATATTTACATAATAGAAGAAATTATAAAATTGTAAATAAATTGATCAACAATATCCTAGAACTCAGCAATAAACTATTTAAATATTTTTGCATTTCCTATCAAATACACATTTATATCAAATACATATACAATCACATATGTATTGTATTTAATATTGTATATAATTTAAAGCTTGTATATAATTACATATATATAATATGTAACCAAATTACTGTCATATTTCTGTTATTTTCTAGAAGCATTTATCAGTTTGTACTATATCAAAGTAATTTCCATGTAATTTGTTAATTTAGAATTTATAGTTTATAAAAGTTGTTGTATATTTTATTTTGTGGATGCACTGTAACTTAAAGTGCTTGACAGGATGAGTGCTTGGTAAATAATGTTGGGAGACAAAGCATATTATTTTTAACTTAAACATAGTTGCAGCATGCTTTAGTAAAGGCAGTAAAACACATATCACAGAACTCCTAATTCTGCTTATTCTTACCAGAATTATTTTCTTGGAAGATTTTAAAGAGTATTATAAGAATCAAACAAGATCACATTTTATGACTTTTTTATTTCATACTTCATACCAAATAGCTTTTAATGGAATCAAACCTCTCTGGGAACATATTATATTCATTGTAATTTTTCAGGGAAATATAGCTAGGTTTTCATATTCTCATAAGTTTATAGTATTTTCCAAGGTATGTTTAATTTTGGAGGGCAAATAGCAAAATGAAGCTGAACATTAAATTTATGTTTGAAATTTTCTTGAGTTTGGAATAGCTTACAAATATTTTTTCATTAGTCTTCTGAATGGTCTTGAAGGATAATTGGCAGACATTATTTTTTTTTATCACAGGTAATGAAATTACTATTCTGAGATTCTAGGAAGCAAAATTGAGGTGCTCAGTAGCTAGGGCTATGAAGATAAATGAAATGGAACTCTAGTTAACAAAAAGGGAATAAGTAGTAAAGTAGGGCAGGTAACCGAAAACGAAAAGCAAAACAAAACAAAACAAAAAAAAACAAACAAAAAAAACAAGCAAACATTATACAATGGGGAGTTAACTTGGAAGCCCAAATAAGTCAACATGGCTTATGATCCAATTAACTGTTACGGTAGCTACTTAGTAACATTGTGGGTTAAGGAGTATCTCCAGAAATAACAAACCTTATTAGTAGACAGTAATAACAAGGCATTTGGAGAGTATGTACATTGATGTATGAATTCACCAGAATGGTGATCAAGAAAGACCTGGACTTTCTTTTCCTGTAGGCAGATCTACCTTGAGGCTCACTTGTATGAGATGGAATAGGATTTCTAAAACAGTCCATTTAATTGCATTAACCTCTGTAGTTTGGCCTTTACTGATTACCAAAGCTTTTACTCCTCACATTCATTAGAAGCAAAATTAAAGTCAGTTAAAATGTAGACAAATATTAACACTGGGTAAAAATCATCTCAAGAAAGAAATGAATAAATCAAAGAAAAAACACAGGGTGCCAAATATCCTGGTAGGGATTTTAACTTTCTGACTTAATAAGATCTTAACAATAAGCACTTCAAGGGCTACTTCTTGTAGAAAACAGGAAAAATAAAGCCCCTTGTGAAAGTAGTCTTGCTACTTTTCTATAAATCAAAGTGGACCTGAATTTATGTGATGCTCACCCTTCAAATAAATGTTTTCTAGTGACATGAAGATTCAGAAAAATGCTTCAACAGCAATAACTGGGATGGACGCTGTGTTGTAATAATTTGGATACACTTGACTAATGCAGTTATTTGCAATGAGGTTGGCTCAGTGCCCAAAGCAGTGAGCAAACAAATATAGCTCGGCAATTGTTTTCTGCCTTCCCAGACAGCCAGAAGATTTTCACTCAGTCCAGGGGGACCAGTGGTCACTGCAGTGGACTCTGGTCACCCACACTGCCTCAGATATATATTTTTTAAATAGTCTTTGTTAACTTCACCAATGTGTTTTATGTAAAAATGCTGGTGAGGAGGGAGCGTTTTTAATCAAATTAGTATGCAACATAAGGCAGCTGTGTATTCAAATGGGTTTTTTAGCAATTTGGTTGTTTTCCTTATAATAACAGGAAAGAACATTTTGATTTTGAAGGTGACAGAGGCAATATTACCAGAATTAAACAATCTGAATTAGCTTTTTCATGAAATGTAATATGTTTTATGCTTTTAGATGGAATGCCCCAGTGCTTTCAGATGAGCCTTCCACTGTCACAGTCAATGGCCAGGAACAGAATAAGCTCTGGAGGTAGGATTATCCTCAAATTTAATTTTTTTTTAGAAGAAGCTAATGGCAAATGTTTCTAGCAAACTTTAGGTTCATCTATGTTATGACTAGAGAACCAAGACAGGATATTAAAAGAAAAGATAAGTATAAAATTAGTAAACAAAGTTTGACATTTTGCTTATTCTATGAATTTAATACCGAAAATGAATATAATCCCTAAAATCATAAACAGTTTCCATGTCAGACAAAAGCTGTAAAATTTCTTTGTTGACTTAGGTAAGTTCAGAAGTATAGGACATACGGTAACAAGATTGCCAATTTAACTTTGTTATGTGATGATGATTTTTACTGCAGAAAGTTTGCAACCAAATCTGATTAAACATGAAAAGAGAGGCTCTTTTTGTTATTTCTACAGTTTATATGGATGGGTTTTTGAAAGAGCAGCATTCAGAATCAAACTATATAACTATATAGATGGGACAAGAGTCTATATATTGGACAAGAGACTAGCCCGGAGGAGAATAATAAATAATGTTTATTTGTAGTTCTTTTCTTCATTTTCATGAAAAGTACATATAAATGTCCTGCCCTGCAAGATGCACACACGAGAACTTTTCAGACTAAGGCTGGGCAAAAGAGGGATTAATGTCAATGATTACAACATAGCCTAGGGGTCATGTGATCTAGCTTCAAAAGGAATAATGTCTACCTAAGAGAATAAGTGCATGCACGGGGGACCACATAGATGCTCTACAAATATTAGCAAGAGCAACGTGACTAAACCAGGTTGCTAGTGTTCTGGGTGAAAGAACTTTAAAGCCATCTGGACATCAGCCTGGAAATCACAGACTTCAATCTATAACGTAAGCCATTCATGCAGTCTACACACTGAGATCACTTTCTCCATGGATTTGTTCCATGGAGCCTGTGGAAACACCTAATGTCACCTAGATAATAGTAAAGAAGCACTTGCTATTTAATTTATGGGGCACATTTATAATGATTCATATGGTTGAGGGTTTTCTACTCAGAGAAAGAAAGAGACAAACTCTAGATTAATATAGGTAATACTTTGTGATTAAAATGCTGTATTCTTCTTTATGAAAAAAAAAACCCAAATGAATTAAGAATATGCTCATTTGTATGCCTTGTAAGAAGGGCAAATAACTACAAAGTGAGGGTTCCCAGGGATAAAAATAATATTCAAGGGGAATTTTAAAGTCAATCCACATTTCCTGACAATATATAAGATGTTAGTAGACAAAAAAGAAGTTCTGGGGTTTTTGTCTTTAGAAACTGAAGAGTCAAAAATGAGAGAGAAAACATCCACGAGTGAAACAACCTACATATACAGTCAAAGCAGTGCCCAAAATAGTAAAATAATGCTTAATGTTTCAAACAGTATTTGTACCTTAAATTATATAATCACTTAAAATTTAATTTAGTGTTTCAATTTACTTGCATAATAATTTATATCAACCTTTTGTATGTAAATTATATTTGTTTCTTTAGAAAAATATTTTGTCACTGGTATATAAAATGACATAAACTCTTTAAAATGTAGCTGTGCAAATGTGATTTTAAATAAAAACCTTAATTCCAATATACTATTTATGTTCTAAAATATCATATCAGAAAGACCCCTAGGGCTAGATCCACTCAAAGCAAGGCACCCAGTGCTTTCCTTGCCCTTAATGAGTAATTCACATTCTCTGTGCCAGGTAAAATATATCCTTTTCATGAGTACTACCTACTTCAGCTTTTCCTCCTTAGATAAGCCATCTCAAAATGAATCCACTTTTCACTGAATATTCCCATGACCCAGGCCTTCAAATCAAATCAAATATAATAATTAATCACTGAATGTTTTCACATGAAAGACATCTGATCTTATCTTTCACTTCATATGCCATGTCAGTGTTCTATAATGCTTAACACAAGAAACGTTTGCCTACATAATGAGGCTATGACTTCAATGAGGGGAGGGCCCAGTATTCTAATTATTTTGAATCCCTCCTATCACCAATTTATGAGTGCCTACTATAGCAAATGGTTAACCACAAATAAATAAATAAATAACCATTTATTCAATGAATACTTATTAAATAAATGGAAAAAAGAAATTGCCTCTTTTGGCACACATGGCTGCTGCTACACAGTACATGTGATTGAAATGTCAATACTACCATCATTTGGCTTCTGCCTTTTTCTAGGTGGTGAGAAAGGGATGAGAAAGGGTCACTTTGTTCATAATCATCAAGAAAGCATAAATTGAACACCACCTCCATGTCAAGTTAAAAGTAATTCCTGCTCTCGGGATCTTATAATCCAAAATGAATGCAAGGATTCTCTCAGCTTTCTGCATGAACTAGCTTTAAAGAATTACTGCAAACTATAATTTTACTCCATCCCCCTAATATCAAAACTGCTCCTTCAGATTGTTTCTGAGATGGCCATCAAATTTCAAGCTTATAGCTTGCAACTGGCAAATTGCATATTAGATGATAACTATGATAACTAGTGTTTGTGACAAAATATTGTTAGATGTGGCAGAGGCATAAAATCACTTCTGTTAAATATGATTTTTACAGTCTTTCTTAAAGCAAAGAGAATTCTGGACATGGGCAAAATTGGAGAGAATCAGAATAGATATAGGAAGAAACAATAAATTAGCTAAAAGTGAGAAGCAGAGAACCGTTTGAGTTTTGCTGAGGGAGAACTGGCACTGATTCAGAGACTCACAGTATTTAGAAGTTGGACAATCTAATATCATCCTACTTTAGGGATGTATTATGAACAATTTCATAATTTATAGAACTATATGCAGAATGAGTTGGTTTGGTCAAAAGAGAGCCTGGATGTGTATATACTATAAAGCTAAAAAAATTTACCCTTGATGTTGAGATTGCTTTGCACTATTTTCCATATTTTCTTTGAGTGTATATTAACAGTGTAGACAGAAAAAAAGGATTTTTAAAAATACTAAATAAATAAGCATGCTAAAAAACATTTTTCATCCAACATGTAGCAAAGGGTAGCTGCCAAGAACATTTAAATGTTTGACCTGCGGGACTATGAGAAAACTAAGTAAGACTGGGATGATAAAATCAATGTAGCTAGATTTTATTTCAATGAACACATAACAGCATGAATCTTAGAGGAAACCTTTTGCCATTTATTTGATTCTCAGTTTACACTTACATAGAATGGAACACATTGCCATATAAAGCCATAGAAAGACTTTTATGAATCATCCAGCCCAGGGTTTTTTCAAAATATGGGTTGCAACTGATGAAGGATTATATCATTTTAGACCAATACTTTATAAATGAAATTTACAAAGAATAGAAAATAATAGAATATGGTATGCTGTATGAAGAAACCAAAACTTGTGTGCTATATGTAGTATCATTGAGAATAGTCATTAGGGAAATGCAAATCGAAACCACAATGGGATACCATGTCATATCCTAGTGGATGGCTAAAATCGAAAAGACCAACAATAACAAACGTTGCTGAGGATGTAAAGAAATTGAAATACTCATACAGTGGTGGTGGGATTGAAAAATGGTGAAGCAACTTTGGAAAACAGTCGGGCAGTTCTTCAAAAGGTTACACATAATATTACTTCATGACCTAACCCAGCAATACTAATTCTAGGCACATTTCAACAGAAATGAAAACACGTGCCCACACAAAAACTTGCATATGAGCGTTCATAGCAGCATTATTCATAATAGCCAAAAAGTGGAAACAACCCAAAGTTCATCAACTGATGAATGGCTAAACCAAATATAGTATATCCATACAATGGAATAGTATTAGGTAATAAAAAGGAATTACATACTAATATATGCTACAACTTTGATGAACCTTGAAAGCATGATAAGTTAAAAAAGCCAATCACTAAAAATTTCATATGGCATAATTTCACTTATATGAAATGTCCAGAATAGGCAAATGAATAAGTACAGAAAATAGATTAGTATTTGTCAGTGGCTAGGAGAGGGGAGAAATAATTATTAAAATACTGAATAAAAATATCTTCTACCATTTTGAAATGTAAGGACCTTTAAAGGATATCAATTACCAAGATACAACTTTTTTACCCATGTATGATTGTTTTCATTACTGATCACTGTCTTTTTCTTTTACATTTTTAAAAGAAAAAAATCTAGACTTTTGACACTCACCTAGATAATTTAGTTTTTTTTTTTCCCTTTAATAGTAGTTTCTTGACATTTTTCATTCTGCCTAAGTTCCTGGATATTATTATTTGATGGCGGAGAGCTACTAAGATCAGGCTCAAATCTTTGCACAGGTTTCAAAAAAAAATATTCAAAGACTAAGCTAGTATTAATCAGGAGATTTTACAATACCAAAACTAAAATTGAATATTTGCCATCATTGTAAATTTTGGATAGTAAAAACCTATTATAAATCTGTTATGGAAAAAAATAAAAGGACTGAAGGAAGAGAGGGAAGGAAGAAAACGGAGAGACAGAGGGGAAAGGAAGAGAAAGGAAAGAAATGGGATAGAAAGAAAAAACAAAGACTATGAGCACTAAGACTTTGAATGTTTTTTATTAGGGAAGTAAACAGATTAAAAAAGGATTTGGCATAGTGTTCAGCGAAAAGGATCTGTATAAGATTTGTATTCATAAACTAGAGGACTCTCGAGTGCAGTTCAAGTCTGTCTAATTTTTAGAAACTTGTAGGTAGGGGATTGTGGAGTACCAAATTCTAGTTTCACTATCTTACTATGACGAAAACGGAGAAGGTCCCACACATATGTTGAAACCCTTTAGGTTTAGAATTTTTATACAAAGCTCTAGCTCTTTGTTTTTGTTTATTTTGTTTTAAGATTGTTTCTTTGACGTTGCCCTCACTTCTGTGGGCTTTACCTCCAGCCCACAAGCCACTACTTGTCTCTGTCTTTAGTTATTTAGCATCTGTTGTCACAGGATATGAAAGGCACCCTAGAAAGCTGAAATGCTGAACAGTAATTTTGAATCTCCTGATTGCTCCAAAGTTTGATAGCTAACAGGGCAAAGGAAGAGATCTAGTCATTAGAGAGTATGCAGAAAAATATTTTAAACAAATAGTTTTATGGGAATAAGTTGCTATTCCCAAGACACAATATACAAAGTGTGCCCCAAGTCTTTGCTGGTTGAAATAAAAGTATCAGTAAAGCAAGATGCCAGAACACTTGTCATAGGAGAACTTATAGTTTACTTGCAAGTTTGCACATATTCAAATTTTCTTATAGTTTAACAATTTGGAAACTGACAAATATAGATGTATAGAACTTAATGAAGAAAGTTAAAATATTCTGAGACAACAATATGCAGAATTCTTGGCTTCTAATAATTTTGAATCCATAGCATTTTATGGACAAATACAGTATATTAAAATATAATTATTTAAAATATTATGGAATATGACATAAAAATCCTATATTCTTTCATCTTTATAGGTTGAAATAGTTTTCAATCAAGTATTTATTTCTTTGGAAGTAGTAGTGCTAGTTTGATGTCCAGAAAAAGATAAATGGCTACAATGATGGAATCAGAAGAGACAAATAGGGTTAGGAATTAAGAAATTATTTCAGAAAAAAATGTAGAAAAGGATGACATAGTATGCTAAATGTAGAAATCATTTTTCCAGCGAGGCAGTATTGGTTATTGATTAGATGGCCAGGCTGCTCAGGTTCAAGTTCAAGTTCTGGTTCTGTCAGTTAATAGCTCTGTGACCCTGGGTGAGGCATTTTACCTTCCCATTCTTCCTTTTCCTCATTTATGTGACAGTTATAATGATAATTCCCATTTCCCCTAGTTTTGAATATTAAATGTGATAATACATCTTCAACATTTATAAGTGTTAAAGTTACCATTCTTTTCCCTATAAAATAACTCAAAAGCAAAATTAAAAGAATGCAATTCAAGACTCTCAGATTTATAACTCTGTCTTCCACATTTCACCTGTATTTCCATATGGTATTGACTACTGCTTACTATACTACATCGACACTTCCTAAAACTCAATACATCCAAACAGGAACACATTATCTTCCACCTGAAACCTGCTCCTAAACTATATGATTTATCACAGTGATATTCATTGTGATATATACAATCACTGAAACCAAGGATATTTTTACACCTCTGGTGACTGGCCCAGTGCCAGCAAATTTATATGCTTAATGAGTACCGGACTCATCCCACTATCTCACTCCTCACCTCCAACAAGTCACTAAGTCTTCTTGTTTTTATCTCCTAAATATTTCCCAATTTATACCATTCTTTTTCTCCACACTGTCAACATGTCTGTATAGCCTGTTATCACCTATAACCTGGGATATTTCACTACTTCCTAAGCAGACTTTCTATCTCCAGTCCAAATCTTGCAGTACCAGCTACATATTTCTTCAAGGCTGGTCTTTCTAAACATAAATTTGGTCATGCCGTGGTCAGGCTCAAAATGTTTCAATAGCTTCCCATTTCCTGGAGGATAAAATCTAAATCTATTAGTCCCAGTTTATAAGATTCTCCCTGATCTGCCTTACTGGGCTCTCCAGGTTTTTGAACTACCCTTCCCAAGTTCTCCAGTTCTCTAGGATGCACCTTGTACCTCCTTCTAATATTCATTTGCAGCTCAAACATCGATTTAATGTTCCTCCACGTTTTGGTCTCAGCATATGCATTCCCTTTCCTGAAGTGTGTCTCACCTATCATGCCCACCATCAGGATTCATTCCAGGTATCCGCTTCTCTGTGAAGCCTGGGGTGAGTTTTAAGAAGTTTCAGTTTCTGGAATTTCTTAAAGTTACTTAAGTCACTTAATAATACTTCAGTATTATTTAAGGACATAAGACATTATAGTATCACTAGTAAAAGGAGACAGCTAATCGTTGATAAATGCCAATGTATGGATTTTTAAATTTATTACTTCTGATAAAATTAGCCATTCCTGAAGTTCCATGTAATACTTTGTTGAAATACTTGCCCTATGGCTTTTATGTTTTTTTGAGGAACGCCCTTACTAATGGTGCTAGGTAATCTCCTCCAAGATACATTGTCTTGTTTTTTAATTTTCACTGCTTAGTAGAGGTGTAGTTTACCCAAATATGATTGTTTAATAGCTGAATAACTAGATCACCTACCGACATCACAAAAGCTTTGCTTATATATTTTTTGGTTTTAGTTTTCTGTAGTGTCCTACTTCCTGAACTCTGCAGTAGAACATTTTTGCTGAGCTTTGAAACCTGGACTCAGTCACAGCTTCCTTAATATTGGTGGATAGAGTGAATCTGATGCTTAAAACAAAACATTGTTATGCAAAGTGATTTCAAAATTTCTCTTAATGTAAAATTTGTTAATTTGAAATCTCTTTGAGAAAAAATATGTGATGCCTGTGTGTGACAAGTTTTGTTAAAAATGGAATATTTGTTTCAAAAAGTATTTATTCTACTTTTTCCATGAACTGGAAAAATGCAGAAAACTTCTTTAGCACTGCCACCCATTAGATCCATGACTGAGTGATATAAAGATGGCCTATTCTATTACTTATTGAAATATTTGCACACTCCCTATACGCATATTTAAATACTGATAATGTGGTTATTCTTTTTAAGTTACACTTTTATAATCCCATTCCATGGCATTTCTTTTCTAATATTTTCACCCATTTCCTGTTTAATACCAAACTGGATAGATTCCTGAATTGCAAATGTTCTTGCTAAAATATAGACATCAAGAAAATATGTAAATGGATCAATATAATAATTGCACATTCAATACATTATGTTTAAATATTAGAATAATGTTCTGCCCCTCTACTCAAATAAAAAATATAATATAGCAAAAAAGTAACTATACTGCTAAGTTTTGATTTTCTGAAAAACAATTCATCCATAAATGTTACTTTAAGTTTACTATTAAGCCTTTATAATTCTGCATGATCATTTTTTTACTGTTGGGAGGAAACAAGGGAGAGAGTCTAAAAACTTGTTTCTGATGTTTTATTCAATATTAAATCCTTAGGGATATTCTATACTTTCTATTTAACCATTCATTCTACCACTCTGAAGAAATCCTTTAATTTCAAATGTTATATCAAATTTCAGCAAGGATTAATTGTGAGATGAGGCAGGAAGGGTTATATTGAGGAACAGGTCACATTTAGGTTTTCACAATTTGATTTTAATTTGTTTAAAGTAAAGTACTAGATAATATCCATACATATTAAAATATATAAGCAAATAAAGTGATTTTTTCATTTGTTATTATATTTAAGTATTATAGATGATCAATACTGCAGACGTGTTTCTTTTCAGATATTTAAGATATAGTGGAAATCAATGGATGTTTATACCACAATATTATGCCTCAGTTTAGTAGCAATCTCTGACTCAAATCAGAGTGTAAGATTTTACCCAGATCTCTCATGAGGTATTTGGATACCTTATCAAAATATTTGGCTATCAGTTTGGAAACATAATTTTGGTGTAAAAGTAAACGGATTTATCTTGATTTATTTTTGCTACTATGACATAATTAGCTTAAGAAATGATGGTAGATATAAATCTTGAGGCATTTGAACTTGAAGTGGTGAAATAAATTTGAATGGAAAGGAAGATATAAAAGTCTACTAGCAGGTAACTTATGTGTGGACACCCTTCATATCTCTTCATCTTTCTTACCTCGCTGCCTAGCACAGCAGATGCTTTAAAATTGTCAGGAACGTAAAACAAAGGTCTTTAGGAATGTATACATTAGCCAGTATAGGGTACTGGCAAGAAACCAAGTGAAAACATAATCTGGATATATATTGGAAGGGCAATAAGAACAGTAAGACACAAAATTGGTTAAACACAGAAATCTATATGGCATTAAAGAAAGTATAAGTGCTTCAAATGTAAATTAATCCTGATTAATAAAGACAAATGCAAAAGAAAAGATGGCACAAATTCACAGAGAGACATTGCTAACACAAAACAGG